>JAIOJX010000005.1:177974260-178024260 GCA_022376925.1 Tragulus kanchil | reverse complement strand
CATTGTAAATATTGTAGCTTTAGAACCCGTTGCATAAAATATGAGAAATGTGTTTATAAGGGAGCTTGTGTATTACCATAAGAGTTTCATCGAGGAAAATAGGTTTAAACATCATCATCATGAAAAAAATGCATTTCATTCCTCCGTATTTACAAAGCACAGTTCGTTGGGGTTTTTTTCTTTTTCTTTTTTTTTTTAAGGAGAAATAAAAAGAATCCATGCTGAAAATACAGAATGAATTCAGATCCATTTACCTCTAGAGACATGTCTTGGACAAAAAAAAAGAAAACAAAGCTGGCGAATTTGGAGAAAGCCTCATTGAAAAATCACAGCGTCACTTAGGCCCGTGGCAAGTGAGTAAGGAGCAGAATATTCTCACGTTTATTTACAGCTCAAGGGGTCAATTCAGACATTTGAAAACTGTTTGCATGGCTTTCACTGAGCGGACTGATGGAGCGGGTGGGGAGGGAACCGCTTTGCATTCAGGTGGGCGCCATGGCAAGAGGCCCAGCCGTGTACCCCGCGCCCACCCGAGCCCACCCGGCCCCGTCCTGTCCAAGGAACGGGCACTCCGGCCAAAACAACTGGGACGTGGGGAGGCCGAGCTCCTGCCTGGCACAGCTGCTGCCTTACTCAGTCACTTCCTGTGACCTGGGGCTGCACGCCAGGAAACGTGTCACCTCCAAAGGATGCCGGGCGAGCAGTGCGGCTGCTTGCTGTTCCCTGCTCCCCCAACGCCACCGCGATCCTGCAAGCTGAGTGCGTCAGCCCTCAGGAGCCCCGGGGTCGTGTTCTGGCCGCAGCAGCCCTGCCGTGACCTCAGCTCTTCCCCGGCGAGGCCCAGCACCCTCTGAGAAGACACAGGCGTGGACGAGCACGCAGCCCTGGTCCTCTGAAATACGCTGGGCTGCAGCCTAGTCTCCGTCCTCAGCTCACCCTCCTGCTCCATTTAGGCCATCTGAGTGCCGTTGCTGGCAGGATGTGTTCAGCAGGAAGGTTATAGTCCGAACATCACGCTGAGATCCTCCACATGATTCCGCTGGCGAGGGAAATAAGCCCCTTCATTTTATTATACCCAACGGTGTTTTCTTATCAGCTTGTTTACTTGAGCATGTTAGTAACTCCTGCCATGGCTCTCTCCTTGAGAAGGACAGAGGTTGCAGCAGGGGGGGAACGGACAGTGCCATCCTTCTCGCGTCCCTACTTTGGCCAATATTATGGAGTCCACAGCCCTGACAGGACGAGAACAAACACTTTCCAGCTAGGAATCCATCAAAGCAACTGCAGTTGTCGATGGGAAATTGGCTGACGAAGGCTTTGCCAGCCCAGGAGTGGGGAGGGGAGGAGACTCCGGTGGACGGGGCCCACAGCCTTTAATTGAAGTGTCTCTGTGGCTTGCTTTCTGTGTGAGGCTCGGTATGATTTGATGGGAATGAGAGTGAGCCTTGCTTAAGGGCAAGACCTCCTTAAGTGTGGAAGGTGGCTCTCGGATGGCGTGTCCAGAGGCTGGCAGCCCTCGTGAGGTGGGCAGGGCTGGGCTGGGCTGGGCTGTGCTGTGCTCGGACATGGACGCTTCTCTGCTGGTCAGATACCTGCCCCAGACATGACCTCATATCTTTTGCTCCAACCCTGTTCAAACTCTTGCTGACATCCTAGGGCCACAATAACAGGCCACAGCCAGCAACTGTGGCTGAGGACTGCCCGGCAGGCTTGGCCCAGGGGCCAGGGCGCCTCCCTCCCCAGCATGCTGGCCCCTGACCCTGAAGACGGGGCAAGGCCTCCTTCTACCCAGGACCTGCTGAGAATTTAGGGTGATCCCAGCCACGCCTCCGGGGCTTCCAGAACAGTCCCTGCCCTGGACAGTGGCACCTGAATTGTCCTACTTTCTGTCCGCCTTGGGCCTCCTGATGCCATGTCCAGTGCCTGGTCTCTCACAGAGCAGAGTTGCCATGGCTGAGGACTCCTCCAAGCAGAGGGTTCCAGAAAGACTAGGAAAACAAAGCGACATAAGTGGCTACTGGATTTTTCAGGGGGAAATAACCGGTGTCCAAACGTTCTCCAGGGGCGAGATCAGAGGCTCTGTCCCAGAATCCTGTGGGTTTCCAGCTCATTTGGGGGTGAGGCCGGGAACTGTGAATGCTCTCAGACTGAGGGCTTCTCTGCGTCATCTGAGCCCACCCTACCACATGCTGATCTGCACGTTTCAGGTTTGCTGTCCTGCCTGAAAGAAACCTCCGGCATCAGACCACTTGGGCCAGCAGGCCACCACGAGGAGAGTGAGGGCATCAGTGAGTGCAGGACACAGGCACCTGCTCCTGACCTGCGACCTGAAGCCTCAGAGCAGGTCCTGGTCTCCGGTGGGAGACGGCCGTGCTGGGCGGAGGCGGAGTCGGGATGGGATCTGGGTGGACACACGGGCTCTGCCCGGAAGCTCAGGCTCGTCGTAGGGTTTTCCTTCCTGGTGCTGACCTGGAGGGTCTCCCGCCCCCGCAGGTGTCCCTGTAGATGCAGTGGCCTGCACGCCAACCACAGGCAGCGTCTGGACGGCAGCTTCCCACGGCTGCCCCAACAGGGCACCGCCACCGAGGGGCTGACGCAGCGGCGGCGGGTTCTTCTCTGGTAGCTCCAGAGGCCAGAAGCCCTGCCTCAGAGCGCCTGCAGGGCTGCTCCCCTCCCACCCCACCGAGCTCGGGGGGATCCTGCCTGCTCGTCCGGCGCCTGTGATGGCCGCAGTCCTGGACGTTCTTATCTCGCAGCTTCACCCCTCCGGCTCCTGGCTCCGGCCCCGGCCTGGCCCACATGGGTCTGCTCCGAACAAGGACATCTGCCTTCGGCTGAGAGCCCCAGGCTAATCCAGCGCAACCTCACCTTAGCTGATTACAGCTATGGAGCTCCATTTCCAAATGTCACACTCTGGGGGTTCAGGCAGGTGTGAAACGGGGGACACAGTCATCTGAGTGCCCTGGGGAGGGAGCAGGGCAGGCGGGTGCACTTGTAACTGACCGAGACCTCCATCTCTGCAGCAGGCTGCTAGCGCGGCGTGCTCCCCGTGTCCCCCAGGCTCCCCTCAGCCTCCGGATTCACGTGGTGTGTGGCAGGAAGCAGGAAGGGGACCCTCTGCTCCCACAGAAGAACAGCTGTGGCAGGAGTTCTGGCTCGACCAGAGCTGCGTCCCAGCAGGACGGTCCTGCCGTGTGGCCGGCTAGCTGTGGGGTCTGGCTGTCCCTCTCCACCTTGCACCCCGGTGCTACTGGGCCCTGGGGACTCAGCCTAGCGGTGGCTGCCGGCCGGATGGTCTGCTTGCCTGTCCCCTCAGGGCTGTGCTTCCCCGACACGGCTGTGGTGCAGGAGAAAGTCTTCAGGAATGGGCGGCCTTTATACTCTGATCTTGAGGGGATAGTTGCTTCTGGTTTGAAATACCTGAGAACTAACAGTTAGTCCCATATGACTCTGGCATAGGCAGCCGTTTCCTGGTTGTGCGTTCCACCTGGTGTCGCTAGCCTCCTGCCCGTGGCTCCCGGGGGACGGGGATGCCCCAGCCCCTGCCGGCAGGAACGTCTCCGTAAGGCGCTGGTGTCACACGGGGCCCCGTGTGAGCAGCGCCTGTGGGTGGGGTGTGCGGATTCTAGAGCAGAAGCAAAACCCACCTCCTGGAGGGGGACCGCGGCCAGTGTGTCCTGCACCATGGCGCCAGGTGCCTTCCCAGCGGCGAGGTTTCTGCCAGGATCCGTGAGGTCACCCGTCACTGACGTTAAAAGAAAGGTCGCCAGGGGTGCCTGAGAGCACAGGGGCCGGGCATGCAGGGAGCAGCCACCCCTGATCAGCGGAGGGGTCTCAGAGAAGGCCAGTGGAGAGACCCCGAGAAAAGGAAGCTGCGGAAAAAGGCAGGGTTCAGGCCTGGCCGCCAGGCTGCACTGCCGAGCGCAGGCAGGAGGAGGGGGCCGTGCCCGGCCCTGCCCCTCACAGCCCTGCTGCCCGCCCCTTTGGCAGGGCCCCGCTGGGCAGAGAGTGGGGTGGGTGGAGTGGGCAGGCAGAAAACAGCCTCACGCGCGTTCGTTTCGCGCGTCTGGTTTTGCCCCATGCTTTCAGCCCATCAAGTGTTTCCCGTCATTCTCTGAGTGCGTACCAGACCTGTTCAGGTGATCTTTCTAGAACAGACTCCAAAAAATGTCTGCTGTCCTACTCAAAGCTGTCCCTTTTAGGTTCAGCGTCTCCATGCCTGGGCATCGGTTCCTTCCGCAGGTCAGGCCATCGTTAGGAAGCAGGAAGGGACCCTCTGCTCCCACAGAAGAACAGCTGTGGCAGGAGTTCTGGCTCGACCAGAGCTGCGTCCCAGCAGGACGGTCCTGCCGTGTGGCCGGCTAGCTGTGGGGTCTGGCTGTCCCTCTCCACCTTGCACCCCGGTGCTACTGGGCCCTGGGGACTCAGCCTAGCGGTGGCTGCCGGCCGGATGGTCTGCTTGCCTGTCCCCTCAGGGCTGTGCTTCCCCGACACGGCTGTGGTGCAGGAGAAAGTCTTCAGGAATGGGCGGCCTTTATACTCTGATCTTGAGGGGATAGTTGCTTCTGGTTTGAAATACCTGAGAACTAACAGTTAGTCCCATATGACTCTGGCATAGGCAGCCGTTTCCTGGTTGTGCGTTCCACCTGGTGTCGCTAGCCTCCTGCCCGTGGCTCCCGGGGGACGGGGATGCCCCAGCCCCTGCCGGCAGGAACGTCTCCGTAAGGCGCTGGTGTCACACGGGGCCCCGTGTGAGCAGCGCCTGTGGGTGGGGTGTGCGGATTCTAGAGCAGAAGCAAAACCCACCTCCTGGAGGGGGACCGCGGCCAGTGTGTCCTGCACCATGGCGCCAGGTGCCTTCCCAGCGGCGAGGTTTCTGCCAGGATCCGTGAGGTCACCCGTCACTGACGTTAAAAGAAAGGTCGCCAGGGGTGCCTGAGAGCACAGGGGCCGGGCATGCAGGGAGCAGCCACCCCTGATCAGCGGAGGGGTCTCAGAGAAGGCCAGTGGAGAGACCCCGAGAAAAGGAAGCTGCGGAAAAAGGCAGGGTTCAGGCCTGGCCGCCAGGCTGCACTGCCGAGCGCAGGCAGGAGGAGGGGGCCGTGCCCGGCCCTGCCCCTCACAGCCCTGCTGCCCGCCCCTTTGGCAGGGCCCCGCTGGGCAGAGAGTGGGGTGGGTGGAGTGGGCAGGCAGAAAACAGCCTCACGCGCGTTCGTTTCGCGCGTCTGGTTTTGCCCCATGCTTTCAGCCCATCAAGTGTTTCCCGTCATTCTCTGAGTGCGTACCAGACCTGTTCAGGTGATCTTTCTAGAACAGACTCCAAAAAATGTCTGCTGTCCTACTCAAAGCTGTCCCTTTTAGGTTCAGCGTCTCCATGCCTGGGCATCGGTTCCTTTCAAAGCCACAGAAGCAGGACCCGGGAACCTCAGGCCATCGATTAGTGGGCCTGTGGAGGTCTTTCTTCCCCTAACAATGAGTTGCACAATACACTTCTGTGAGGAGAGGTCTTCAAGTACAACCGGCTCACTCTGAACCCAGCGGTGCCCCGGCCTCGGCTTCACCGGTTTTCTATCGCAGCACTACACAATTGCAGGCTGATTGCAGGTCGCTAGTGCTGTTGATGTGGAATTTCAGCTATTGGTATAAAAAGAACCGTCTGTCAGCTTTCTCTTGCCTGGAGATAGAGAGACGGCAGGAAAGGGAGCGAGGGGGAGAGAGCCACGAAGTTCTGTCCCCAGGTGCTGCCAGCCGTGGCTCCAGTGGTCGTACAAATGGAAAGTCTCGGGCCGGCGACTCCAGGCTTCGAGCTTTCGAAGTGGATTTTCCCAGCAGACATCTATGACACAAATACCCTGGTGCATCGAGGCTCTTCAGGAGGCCCGGGCATAGCTACCTTTGAATGGGGACATTCCAGGAGCCCACCTTCTCAGCCTGAAACGTTCCATGTGGATCGGGGGATGCGTGAGCCGCTGGGCCACCTGCGGGGACGTCTGAGCCAGCACACGCTGCCGAGGGGGGATGGATCTCTCACTGCATATGCCCCAAACGTGCCACTGGCCATGAGACAGGGCAGGGACTTCGGAGGGCCCTTTGAGTCCACGCCCAGGTGGAGGCGGGTGTCATGTGTGAGTCAGAGTCCGCACGATGGCGCTACTCTTTACAGAAGGAAGGGTTTCTGACCTCGAAAGAGGCCTCTGTTCAGATCGGACTTCAGCAGGGGCATCTGGTGTCTGTGAGAGGTTTTTATTTTCAGTTGGGCTGAGGGCTTCCCCTGTGGCTCAGATCATAAAGAACCTGCCTGACAGTGCAGGAGAGCTGGGCTTGATCTCTGGGTTGGGAAAGATCCCCTGGAGAAGGAAATGGCAACCCACTCCAGTATTCTTGCCTGGAGAATCCCACGGACCGAGGAGCCCGGTGGACTACAGTCCATAGGCTCACGAAGCGGTGGACACGACTGTGCACACACACACACACGTGCATGGGGGCGTGTAGCCAGCCCTCCCCCGGACGGCTGCAGCCAAGGGCAGTGTGTCAAGGGTGGAGGGTCAGTTTCTCCACGCCGCTCTGACAAAGCACCACCAACCGGCCTTGTCCTTTCACGGACCCGGAGGCCGGAGGTCTGAAGCCAAGCTGTCGGCACACCTGGCTCCTTCGGAGGCTCGGAGAGTCTGCCCTGGTTCTCTCCAGATTCTGGTGGCATCTGAGAAGCCCTCAGGGCCCGTGGCTGGTAGACACATTGCCCCATCTGCGTCTCCGGTGGCCACACGGCCTCCTGTCTGTCCAGGCTCTCCTCCTCCCGCAGAACCTGGTCATGCTCCTGAGGCCCCCAGAGCTGGGTGACCGCACCGTGGGCCCTGACTCATCCCATCTGCAGAGACCCTGTTACCCACGGGGGTCCCTGTCCGCAGCCCCGAGGGGTAGGACTTGAACATATTAGAGGGCACATTATTCAACCCCGTGCAGTGGTTTAGGCTCAGATCATGGACTGTGAGATACGGGCTAGGCTAATGGCCTGTTATATTGGCCAGGCAGCAACTGTGACTCTAGTTTTGGGTTTGAGAACACCGGACCATCTAGGACGGTTCTTTTTTGGTCTCGGATGGGCCTCTGTGCCCCCTACTTCCTTCCCAGGAGTATAGCTGTTATGGGATGCCGTCACCCTGGACATCGTCCATCTCAGAAGCACACCCTGCAGCTCAGGGACGTCCCCTGCCTCTGGCTGGCTGGCCCAGCCTCCCCGTGGCTCCTTGCAGGGCCAGGTACCAAGGGCAGCGTGGGGCTCGGCATGGCAAACCAGGCGGAGACCGTGGGGCAGACACGGTCCTGGAGACCTCTGGTTCCAGCAGAGCAGTGACTGGTGATGAAAGATCACTCGTCAGGGAGAGAGCACCAGGAGACCCAACAGATCGGTTAGAATTGTGAATGCACGTACTGATGGTTCTGATGCGTGGATGGCTGGGAAACGTCGAGCACGCCGTGAGCACAGATGATCCAAAGTCTATTCCTGTTTGTATGTTTGGACACACATCCGACGTCAGGGTTCCCTCTGGGAGGCGAGGGCAGAGGAGGGGTGGGGTGGCCACGGCCGCACTGTGACCCGGGCACGGGCTTCCTCCCGCTCGGCCCTGCCGCCTGGCCCACGTGGGCTGTCGCTCAGACCTTCCATTGCTGCCCCAGAGCTCAGCGCGTCCACGCCGACGGCACAGCCACCACCTGCGACGCTCAGTAGATACTTCTCCAGTTTGACAAGCATTTTAAAAACTGGCATGGCATTACTGGCACGGAGCTACAGAGAAGGAACTCTGTCTAAGCATCCGTGATGTTAATGTGAACATTTCCCTGTTCCGTGCTAGAGAAAAGCCCGTCATCTCCCCGGAAAACGAGCCTAGGAAATTGCCATTCAGAAAGCCATTGGAGAGCCGGCCTCAAGGGCAGGCAGGTGACGGGGGTAATTAATACAAAAGTTGGGTTTTTTTCTGGATTTTGTCATGTTGGTGGCCTTCCCGGCTCTTGTAAATTTAAAATGTGCTGTGATTTCTTTTTCTTCATTTTACTTGACTGCCCTGTTTCATAATGTTTTTCCTTAAAGAGCCCTCTCAAGCTCCAGGCCCCGAGGCCTCAGTGTTTCCCCACCCGTTACCCTGGGTGAACAGGCGACCCCGTGCACAGAGGGTTCCCTGTCCAGCAAGTCCGTCGCCCACAGTTTGGGGCTCAGCCTTCTCTGGTTGGAGGAGCCAGGATTTCACGCCCTCGAACCTACTGGGCTCAGGAACTGGTTCCTGTGTGTCCCAAGCGCTTGGGCTCTGAGGAGGCGTGGGGAGTCTGAGGATGCTGGGGACCCGAGGGCCAGGTACCAAGGGCAGCGTGGGGCTCGGCATGGCAAACCAGGCGGAGACCGTGGGGCAGACACGGTCCTGGAGACCTCTGGTTCCAGCAGAGCAGTGACTGGTGATGAAAGATCACTCGTCAGGGAGAGAGCACCAGGAGACCCAACAGATCGGTTAGAATTGTGAATGCACGTACTGATGGTTCTGATGCGTGGATGGCTGGGAAACGTCGAGCACGCCGTGAGCACAGATGATCCAAAGTCTATTCCTGTTTGTATGTTTGGACACACATCCGACGTCAGGGTTCCCTCTGGGAGGCGAGGGCAGAGGAGGGGTGGGGTGGCCACGGCCGCACTGTGACCCGGGCACGGGCTTCCTCCCGCTCGGCCCTGCCGCCTGGCCCACGTGGGCTGTCGCTCAGACCTTCCATTGCTGCCCCAGAGCTCAGCGCGTCCACGCCGACGGCACAGCCACCACCTGCGAGACGCTCAGTAGATACTTCTCCAGTTTGACAAGCATTTTAAAAACTGGCATGGCATTACTGGCACGGAGCTACAGAGAAGGAACTCTGTCTAAGCATCCGTGATGTTAATGTGAACATTTCCCTGTTCCGTGCTAGAGAAAAGCCCGTCATCTCCCCGGAAAACGAGCCTAGGAAATTGCCATTCAGAAAGCCATTGGAGAGCCGGCCTCAAGGGCAGGCAGGTGACGGGGGTAATTAATACAAAAGTTGGGTTTTTTTCTGGATTTTGTCATGTTGGTGGCCTTCCCGGCTCTTGTAAATTTAAAATGTGCTGTGATTTCTTTTTCTTCATTTTACTTGACTGCCCTGTTTCATAATGTTTTTCCTTAAAGAGCCCTCTCAAGCTCCAGGCCCCGAGGCCTCAGTGTTTCCCCACCCGTTACCCTGGGTGAACAGGCGACCCCGTGCACAGAGGGTTCCCTGTCCAGCAAGTCCGTCGCCCACAGTTTGGGGCTCAGCCTTCTCTGGTTGGAGGAGCCAGGATTTCACGCTCCCTCGGAACCTACTGGGCTCAGGAACTGGTTCCTGTGTGTCCCAAGCGCTTGGGCTCTGAGGAGGCGTGGGGGAGTCTGAGGGATGCTGGGACCCGCTCTCACCCCCACGGCCACCCCCACCTGTCTTCAAAGACTGGCATTCGGGCGGTTTGGGTCACCTGGTCAACCACCTCCACCCTCTCTCTGCAGGTGCGTGGGACCCTCTGACCCTTAGCCTTTGGCTCAGGGCCTCGTCTCCTAGCTAAACCTGATCATCCTGGTGTCTTCTTCCTTGAGATCTCCCACCCCATGTCCTCCATGTCTTTCTGGAGCACCTCCACACTCCCAGCGCCCTGCCCCCCCAAACAACGCGAGGAACCGGCGATCCTCAGAGGGTCCACCTGCAGACACCTCACGCTCAGGACAAGCCTCGAGGCTTCAGCCCCAGGCCCCCCTCTCTATCCTGGGAGCCTGCACCCTCTCCAGCCCTTAGCGGAGAGTGCGGGAGCAGCCCCGGCGGGCAGACCCACCTCAGGCTTAGACTTCACCACCCGCGGCGGGACGAGACCTCATTCCCTGACCTGGTGAATCTCTTCCCGCCGTAAACACAGAGGTCAAAGCCCTTCCTCACGGGACATTGTCAGGACACACGAAGCCAGACAGCCCAGGCTCTGCTGGCTCCTGGGCAGCATCTGGGGCAGCTGGTTTTGACTCTGGGAGGTGGCTCGGGGGTGCCCACACCCGCTCAGACTGACCAGGACAGGACAGGTGGAATCGGACGGAACCGCATCAGGCAGAGAAATCCTGAGTCTGGACTTCGCTTCGGCAATTGCTGAGTTCAGGAAAAGAACCTCGTGTCTGCGTGCCAGGCTCCTGCTTTAAATGTGCTGTGATTTCTTTTTCTTCATTTTACTTGACTGCCCTGTTTCATAATGTTTTTCCTTAAAGAGCCCTCTCAAGCTCCAGGCCCCGAGGCCTCAGTGTTTCCCACCGTTACCCTGGGTGAACAGGCGACCCCGTGCACAGAGGGTTCCCTGTCCAGCAAGTCCGTCGCCCACAGTTTGGGGCTCAGCCTTCTCTGGTTGGAGGAGCCAGGATTTCACGCTCCTCGGAACCTACTGGGCTCAGGAACTGGTTCCTGTGTGTCCCAAGCGCTTGGGCTCTGAGGAGGCGTGGGGGAGTCTGAGGGATGCTGGGACCCGCTCTCACCCCCACGGCCACCCCCACCTGTCTTCAAAGACTGGCATTCGGGCGGTTTGGGTCACCTGGTCAACCACCTCCACCCTCTCTCTGCAGGTGCGTGGGACCCTCTGACCCTTAGCCTTTGGCTCAGGGCCTCGTCTCCTAGCTAAACCTGATCATCCTGGTGTCTTCTTCCTTGAGATCTCCCACCCCATGTCCTCCATGTCTTTCTGGAGCACCTCCACACTCCCAGCGCCCTGCCCCCCCAAACAACGCGAGGAACCGGCGATCCTCAGAGGGTCCACCTGCAGACACCTCACGCTCAGGACAAGCCTCGAGGCTTCAGCCCCAGGCCCCCCTCTCTATCCTGGGAGCCTGCACCCTCTCCAGCCCTTAGCGGAGAGTGCGGGAGCAGCCCCGGCGGGCAGACCCACCTCAGGCTTAGACTTCACCACCCGCGGCGGGACGAGACCTCATTCCCTGACCTGGTGAATCTCTTCCCGCCGTAAACACAGAGGTCAAAGCCCTTCCTCACGGGACATTGTCAGGACACACGAAGCCAGACAGCCCAGGCTCTGCTGGCTCCTGGGCAGCATCTGGGGCAGCTGGTTTTGACTCTGGGAGGTGGCTCGGGGGTGCCCACACCCGCTCAGACTGACCAGGACAGGACGGGTGGAATCGGACGGAACCGCATCAGGCAGAGAAATCCTGAGTCTGGACTTCGCTTCGGCAATTGCTGAGTTCAGGGAAAATGAACCTCGTGTCGTGCGTGCCAAGCCGCTCCAGTCTGTCCGACTCTGCGGCCCCGTGGACTGCAGCCGCCCAGGCCGCTCTGTCCCTGGGCTCCTCCAGGCAAGGGCACGGGAGTGGGCGGCCCTGCCCTCCCCCAGGGGCTCTTCCTGCCCTGGCACTGAGTCCGCATCTCTCATGTCCCCTGCATGGACAGATGGGTTCTTCGCCACCAGCGCTCCCTGGGAATGTGTTTCCAGCAGCCCCACCGGAGGCTGCAGCTGCACCTGGTGAACATTTCAAGGGGCGACGACAGCCCGGGGGTGCGGGAGAGGTGGAAGGAAGGGGCTCAGCTGAGGGCAGCTGCCCCGGGTGCGGACCTCCGTGGCCAGGCTGCAGGTGCTGCCCCATCGTGGCTGCAGGCTGCCTGGTCCCGGGCAGATGACCTGTCTGGGGTGCACTCACGCATCCCAACTCCGCACTCAGGACACCCGGCTGTAACGCGAAGTCAGCCATGGCTGGGACATCCGCACCACAGACGTTGGCAAACCCTGAGAGTCTGCCTCCCAATGCCCACTCCAGCTGGCTGTAGACGCTGACCAGCCCAATGCTGGGCAGTTGCCCGCCCGCCCAGCACTTCCCGGCACGTCTGATGACCTTTCCTAACAGAAAACACAGCTCGGATGCTCCCACAGCCCCGGTGGCCTCTGCCTGTGCCCGCTCTGTTCTGTGACGGAGACGGGCTTTCCGCCCGAGGTCTCTTGTCCCCTTAGGAGGGGAGCAGGAAGGCCCCAAGGATGTGCAGGCATGCGCAGCTCCCCCGTCACAGGTGCTGCCTCCTCCGAGGGGCGCGCTGCCCGACCTGTGCCCGTCATGGGCCTGATCCCATCCCGAGGTCGTCCGCTCCCTCCGGAGCGTTTCTGGGCTAGGCTCCGTGGAGTCAGGCTCCCGGCTCCTCTTTGTGGGGACCCCATCCGGGGCTCCCTGTGACCGAGTCAGGCGGTGCGCCCCCGGCCCCTCATCTGCCCCCCTCTGCAGTCGCTTCTCTCCTGGGAGGAGAACGTGGCCCCGACGGTGGTCGGTGTGTGGCAGAGGCCTGGCTCGCTCAGCCGGGCCCGCGGCCTGTCCTGTCGTGGTTCCCCCTGGTCCCGGAGCTCCCGAGGGAGTCCCACAGCCTGCGGATGCTGAGGTGGACAGGCAGGCCCCGAAGGCGGCTGGCCGAAGGCTGGGGTCAGGCTGGGACCTGAGGGCGGGGAGGTGGGCCCGCGGCTCGTCCTGCTCTCGGGCTTGAGTCTGGCGCGTGTTCCGCTGGCTCGGGGCGGCGCCAGGTGGCCGTGGCGGCTGTGACGGAGGGCGCCCCTCGGGGCTCGGCCCAGGGGCCTCGAAGCGGGAGGGCACACCTGGGCATTTCCTGTCGCCCGAGGGGTGTCTCAGACAGCAAGGGTGGGCCAGGGGACCCCAGACCCGGCCCTGGAGCCGTCAGGCCGCTCCTCCTGGAGGGATCGGGAGGGAGGAGGCGGGCGCTCCGAGTCAGAGAGGCAGGAGAGGGGAGGAGCAGCCTTCCCACGGTGGCCCCAGCCGGCTCTGCAGGCCCCGGGAGCAACGCCAGGCACGCTCCGCAAAGCTGCGGGGTGAGCATGGCTCCCCGAGCCACTTGGTGCTTCCACTGCGTGTCCGAAGCCTTTGTCACTCGGTGGTGATGCACACGCGACCTGAGCTCAAATCCTGGCTCTGCCATCATCTAGCTCGTGAAGCCCCCACAAGACAGCCACACACCGCCTCGGTCTCAGCCCAGTCCAGTCGCTCAGCAGCTCGGATGGCCTCTGCCTGTGCCCGCTCTGTTCTGTGCGGAGGCGGGCTTTCCGCCGAGTCTCTTGTCCCCTTAGGAGGGGAGCAGGAAGGCCCCAAGGATGTGCAGGCATGCGCAGCTCCCCCGTCACAGGTGCTGCCTCCTCCGAGGGGCGCGCTGCCCGACCTGTGCCCGTCATGGGCCTGATCCCATCCCGAGGTCGTCCGCTCCCTCCGGAGCGTTTCTGGGCTAGGCTCCGTGGAGTCAGGCTCCCGGCTCCTCTTTGTGGGGACCCCATCCGGGGCTCCCTGTGACCGAGTCAGGCGGTGCGCCCCCGGCCCCTCATCTGCCCCCCTCTGCAGTCGCTTCTCCTGGGAGGAGAACGGGGCCCCCGACGGTGGTCGGTGTGTGGCAGAGGCCTGGCTCGCTCAGCCGGGCCCGCGGCCTGTCCTGTCGTGGTTCCCCCTGGTCCCGGAGCTCCCGAGGGAGTCCCACAGCCTGCGGATGCTGAGGTGGACAGGCAGGCCCCGAAGGCGGCTGGCCGAAGGCTGGGGTCAGGCTGGGACCTGAGGGCGGGGAGGTGGGCCCGCGGCTCGTCCTGCTCTCGGGCTTGAGTCTGGCGCGTGTTCCGCTGGCTCGGGGCGGCGCCAGGTGGCCGTGGCGGCTGTGACGGAGGGCGCCCCTCGGGGCTCGGCCCAGGGGCCTCGAAGCGGGAGGGCACACCTGGGCATTTCCTGTCGCCCGAGGGGTGTCTCAGACAGCAAGGGTGGGCCAGGGGACCCCAGACCCGGCCCTGGAGCCGTCAGGCCGCTCCTCCTGGAGGGATCGGGAGGGAGGAGGCGGGCGCTCCGAGTCAGAGAGGCAGGAGAGGGGAGGAGCAGCCTTCCCACGGTGGCCCCAGCCGGCTCTGCAGGCCCCGGGAGCAACGCCAGGCACGCTCCGCAAAGCTGCGGGGTGAGCATGGCTCCCCGAGCCACTTGGTGCTTCCACTGCGTGTCCGAAGCCTTTGTCACTCGGTGGTGATGCACACGCGACCTGAGCTCAAATCCTGGCTCTGCCATCATCTAGCTCGTGAAGCCCCCACAAGACAGCCACACACCGCCTCGGTCTCAGCCCAGTCCAGTCGCTCAGTCACGCCCAGCTCTTTGCGACTCCATGGACGGCAGCACGCCAGGCTTCCCTGTCCTTTACCATCTCCCAGAGCCTGCTCAAAATCACGTCCATCAAGTCCGTGAGAGCCTGCAGGCATCTCCTCCCCTGTCGTCCCTTCTTCTGGCCTCTGTTTCTCCCAACAGAAGGGTCTTTCCCAGTGAGTCATCTCTTTCCTTCAGGGGCAAGAGTATTGGAGCTTCAGCGTCAGCCTCAGTCCTTCCGATGAGTATTCAGGATTGATTTCCTTGAAGACTGACTGCTTTGATCTCCTTCCTGTCCAAGGGACTCTCGAGAGTCTTCTCCAGCGCCACAGCTCAGAGGCAGTTCTTCAGCACTCAGCCTTCCTTACGGTTCTCAGTCGTCTGCCTGTAAACAGAAGAGAAGACGACAACCGCTTCTGCGGACTTTTGTCACTTTCAGCGGGACCGGTGCCTGTGACGCCCGCATGTACATGCTTCTTCGGAGTTGGCGTGGTCACTGACACCGCAGCCTGGCCATCCAGGCAAGTGGTCCATCCTGCTGACCCCAGGATGGTGGGTGTGGACACTCCGCCCCTCGAGGGATGCTCCGGCAGAGACCGGGGTGTCCACCCGTGGGCCTCACATCTCAGAGGAGGCTGGCCGGAAAGAGACACCTTCCAATTTATTTAATTCTATTTTTTTCACATCAAACAATTGGGTCATCAATGCACAATCTCATCCAAATTTGGCTGCCCACTGCTTTTTGAAAGGATGCACACCTTAGGCTTTTCCTGTACCTCCTCCTTCACTTTTTAAAATATTTAATCTGAAGCGTGTTTGCCTTGGAGAGTTTGTGGAGGGCTTATCCAGAGCCCAGGTGATGGCTTTCTGGAGGGAGCTGCAGACAGGTGGCCTTGAAGCACCTGCCACGTGAGGGCCACCCCCGAGGCCGTCCATCCTGATGGCTCCCAGACCAGTGTTTTCTGCAACTCAGCTATGTCTGAAATTGAATGTGTTATTAAAACAATAACAAACATATATCAATACCTTACATAGAGGGATTTCCCTGGGGGTCCATTGGCTATGACTCCAATGCTCCCAAAAGCAATGAGCCCAGGTTCAATCCCTGACCAAGGAACTAGATCGCACATACCTAACTCAGTGGTCACATGCAACAAAGCGTGAAGTCCCCATGTGCCACAGCATAAACCTAGCAGCCAGAAAAATACATATACGTTTTAAGATTTACCTTGTATAGAAAGCCTTCATCTCTTGGCAAATGTAAGAATGTATGAAAATCACCTATTCAATATTATACATGTGAATGGATGAATGACTTTTATCTGTATTCTTGAATGGATGTACATGTACCCATACATGGTGAAATACATGAGTGAATGCATACATATGTAATTTTAATATTATATATTGCTTATGTATTATGATTAAAATATGCTAATACATTAAGATAAGAAGACAGAGCACTGAAGAATTGATGTTTTCCAATTGTGGTGCTAGAGAAGACTCTTGAGAGTCCCTTGGACAGGAAGGAGATCAAAACCAGCCCATCCTACAGGAAATCAACCCTGAATACTCACTGGAAGGACTGACGCTGAAGCTGAAGCTCCCGTACTGTGGCCACCTGATGTGAAGAGCTGACTCTTGGAAAAGGCCCTGATGTCGGGAAGGACCGAGGGCAGGAGAAGGGGCGGTGAGATGGATGGGTGTGGACACTCCGCCTCGAGGATCCCCAACCCAATCTCAGAGGAGGCTCGGAAAGAGACACCTTCCAATTTTTCTATTTTTTCACATCAAACAATTGGGTCATCAATGCACAATCTCATCCAAATTTGGCTGCCCACTGCTTTTTGAAAGGATGCACACCTTAGGCTTTTCCTGTACCTCCTCCTTCACTTTTTAAAATATTTAATCTGAAGCGTGTTTGCCTTGGAGAGTTTGTGGAGGGCTTATCCAGAGCCCAGGTGATGGCTTTCTGGAGGGAGCTGCAGACAGGTGGCCTTGAAGCACCTGCCACGTGAGGGCCACCCCCGAGGCCGTCCATCCTGATGGCTCCCAGACCAGTGTTTTCTGCAACTCAGCTATGTCTGAAATTGAATGTGTTATTAAAACAATAACAAACATATATCAATACCTTACATAGAGGGATTTCCCTGGGGGTCCATTGGCTATGACTCCAATGCTCCCAAAAGCAATGAGCCCAGGTTCAATCCCTGACCAAGGAACTAGATCGCACATACCTAACTCAGTGGTCACATGCAACAAAGCGTGAAGTCCCCATGTGCCACAGCATAAACCTAGCAGCCAGAAAAATACATATACGTTTTAAGATTTACCTTGTATAGAAAGCCTTCATCTCTTGGCAAATGTAAGAATGTATGAAAATCACCTATTCAATATTATACATGTGAATGGATGAATGACTTTTATCTGTATTCTTGAATGGATGTACATGTACCCATACATGGTGAAATACATGAGTGAATGCATACATATGTAATTTTAATATTATATATTGCTTATGTATTATGATTAAAATATGCTAATACATTAAGATAAGAAGACAGAGCACTGAAGAATTGATGTTTTCCAATTGTGGTGCTAGAGAAGACTCTTGAGAGTCCCTTGGACAGGAAGGAGATCAAAACCAGCCCATCCTACAGGAAATCAACCCTGAATACTCACTGGAAGGACTGACGCTGAAGCTGAAGCTCCCGTACTGTGGCCACCTGATGTGAAGAGCTGACTCTTGGAAAAGGCCCTGATGTCGGGAAGGACCGAGGGCAGGAGAAGGGGCGGTGAGATGGATGGTAGCAGCACTGAGTCAATGGACATAAATTTGGGCAAGGAAGACAGAGGAGCCTGGCAGCCTGTAGTCCATGAGGTTGCAAGGAGATGGACATAAGATTACTCGGACATGTAGCCTTTTACTCTGCTCGTCTAGCTGGATGTATGAGGGCTGTGCTCTTGTCCGCTCCGTGCTGGGAACAGAACGGGAGGTGGTGCTGGGGCCGCCCACGTGGAGCTCGCGTGGCTGGTGGGGAGGTAACAGGGAGCAGATGGGCACATTCACGGTGATCGAAAAGACCATCCAAGAGCGCCAGAGGCTGGAGGCAGGAAACTGGTGGTGAGGACAGGCTCCTTAGAAACAGGGCTTGGGGCGAGACCGCGACGGGAAGCTGGGTGATTCAGCCCCAGAGGCACGGGTGGCGTGGCCTCTGACGGGCGGGACGGTGGGAAGACAGCTGCTCGTCCCTTGTCAGGACAGGAGCTGTCCCTCCAGGCGGTGCTGTCGTCCAGTCCATTTGCCGGTCTAGACGTTCTGTGCGCCGCTCACCAGCAGGCCGTTCATCCTCCACCGTGGGGTGGGGAGTGGGGCGGCGGAGGCGGCCTTGGGCTCCTCTCAGCTGCTCTGTTCTCCGGGGGTGGGGCTGTGCTCTTGTCTGGGGGCAGCAGCCCTGTGGCCTGGCTTTTGCCTGGGCCGTGAAGTACACATCTACCCAGTGAGGGAAACATGGGCCGGCTTCCAGATACGGCGGTGAAGACCAGTAAGAATGGATTCCTTTCAGTCTTCCTATGTTAATTGAATTCTCAGTTGATTCTCAATGGAGGAAAGGAGGAAGCGCTCCCATGGCTGCACCCTAAATAGGATTTCATCCTGTGCCGCTGTCAGACTGCAGCGGGGGGCGAATCATCAGGCTCTTGCAAACAGCGGAGACCCTGGCTTTGGAAGGACCCCTCCAGGCGGGGAGGGGCCAGCCGGGGGCGGTGGGCAGGCTCTGGGCACTCTGAGCTGGTGGATCCCAGTCCACTGAGGGCAGGCACCCCGTCTACCACAAAAGGGAGACCCTGGGCTGCTGGCAGAGGACGGGCAGCAGGGCCCCGCCTGCCAGGAGAGGAATCCTGACCTGTGACTTGACTGTCCCCCCTGCACCGGGGGCAGACGGGGTCCCCCTGAACCCATTTCTGTAGGCAAGGTGCAGCCTGATCCGGGAGCCGCTGCTCCCACTCGAGTCCTTGAAGAACAGAAACACATTATCAGGGGAAAATGGCCTCCAGCCTACCAGTTCAAAAAACAAAAAACTGAAAAAACAGAAAAGTACAAACTAAACTACAAGGCCGCATTTTCTTCCAAGTGAACCATGCGTTAAGCACTCAGGACCCAGCTGTGGAGGGAGTAAGAAAGGGGCCGAGCGAGGGAAGAAAGGAGCAGCGGAGGCGAGCAGCCTCCCCCGGCCCCGCCGGGTGTCCGCAGAGCCGGCTCAGGGCTCCTGCCGGTGGAGCGGGGCCGGGCCTTCCTGGGGCAGCTAGCCTGGGGGTTGGTGCTGCAGAGGGAGGGTCTGGGCCCAGAGCACAGGCAGCCTGGGGCCCAGCCCACACCTGGGATGCTTCTCCAGAGGCACAGACCACCCCCCAGGATTCTTCCGCTGCTCCCCCCGCCCACCGCTGTCCGGCCGCAGGTGGCAGGAGAGCGTTGAGGCGGAGGAAGGCTTTCGGGGGCACAGGGGCAGGCGGAGGCCTCCTGGAAGGCCCGGGCGCCACAGGACCTGAAATACGAAAATGAACGAGTCGTTGGCTCTTGAAAGCAGAATCTAATTACCTTCGTGTCATTTCTAGCAGCAGCTGAGGAAGAGAAAGGGAAGCAGAAGCCGGTGAAGCGCCAGCCGTGGACGCGTTTGTGGAAAGCTCAATTTTCTGGGTCTTCCTGGTGGTCATATTTCTTTCTTCTCCAGAGTATTTTTGCTTACTTCATTTATAATAAATAACCCCTAAGTACGTCCTGTATATTTGCTCACAAGACGGAGTCAGAAATCATAGGAAACCAGCACAGAGAGATTGTGTCTCAGGCAGGAAACGACATGGTTTTCTTCCAGAAGCACAGCTAGAGGTGCTTGCCTGGAGACGCCTGCTTCCACCTGCTGGTCCTACACCCCCCCGACCCCCTCACCGAAGCTAGAGTTATTTCACAACAAGAAAGACCCTGTTGGTTGTAAGATGCATTTAGCACACTGCATCAGGCAACTTCCCAATACCCTCATTTTTGTTTCATCCCCCTCACCGAAGCTACGGGTCCCCCTGAACCCATTTCTGTAGGCAAGGTGCAGCCTGATCCGGGAGCCGCTGCTCCCACTCGAGTCCTTGAAGAACAGAAACACATTATCAGGGGAAAATGGCCTCCAGCCTACCAGTTCAAAAAACAAAAAACTGAAAAAACAGAAAAGTACAAACTAAACTACAAGGCCGCATTTTCTTCCAAGTGAACCATGCGTTAAGCACTCAGGACCCAGCTGTGGAGGGAGTAAGAAAGGGGCCGAGCGAGGGAAGAAAGGAGCAGCGGAGGCGAGCAGCCTCCCCCGGCCCCGCCGGGTGTCCGCAGAGCCGGCTCAGGGCTCCTGCCGGTGGAGCGGGGCCGGGCCTTCCTGGGGCAGCTAGCCTGGGGGTTGGTGCTGCAGAGGGCGGGTCTGGGCCCAGAGCACAGGCAGCCTGGGGCCCAGCCCACACCTGGGATGCTTCTCCAGAGGCACAGACCACCCCCCAGGATTTTTCCCGCTGCTCCCCGCCCACCGCTGTCCGGCCGCAGGTGGCAGGAGGAGTTGAGGCGGAGGAAGGCTTTCGGGGGCACAGGGGCAGGCGGAGGCCTCCTGGAAGGCCCGGGCGCCACAGGACCTGAAATACGAAAATGAACGAGTCGTTGGCTCTTGAAAGCAGAATCTAATTACCTTCGTGTCATTTCTAGCAGCAGCTGAGGAAGAGAAAGGGAAGCAGAAGCCGGTGAAGCGCCAGCCGTGGACGCGTTTGTGGAAAGCTCAATTTTCTGGGTCTTCCTGGTGGTCATATTTCTTTCTTCTCCAGAGTATTTTTGCTTACTTCATTTATAATAAATAACCCCTAAGTACGTCCTGTATATTTGCTCACAAGACGGAGTCAGAAATCATAGGAAACCAGCACAGAGAGATTGTGTCTCAGGCAGGGAAACGACATGGTTTTCTTCCAGAAGCACAGCTAGAGGTGCTTGCCTGGAGACGCCTGCTTCCACCTGCTGGTCCTACACCCCCCCGACCCCCTCACCGAAGCTAGAGTTATTTCACAACAAGAAAGACCCTGTTGGTTGTAAGATGCATTTAGCACACTGCATCAGGCAACTTCCCAATACCCTCATTTTTGTTTCATCAGCACCACGATCTGTGAAACGTGGGGGTTGGAAGCTGAGACTCCTTCGGACCAATTCTATCGTGCCCTTTGGGTGTTGACGTCGAGATAGGATGCTCTCAGGGCAGAGGACCATGCAGCCAGCATCAGGCGCACATGCCCAGTGGGTCAGAGTTTTAGCACCTCCCCTAGGGTTTTGTTCCGATATCCATGCGTTCAGAGACAGAAAATGTGGGACTAGACTCAGGAAAAGAAGCTACAGACCAGAAGAGCTGACTGATTTCAACTCACATGTCAGCTTCATGAAAGTGAAGCCTGTAGTCACGTTGAGAAGGATTATGAAGGTGAAAAGCCCGTCCTTGGAACGTGTGCACACGGTGGTGAGACGTGTGTGTGGAGGGGTTGGACTTGTTTGCATTCATAGTGGAGGGTGGGACTGGGGCCACGGTTTTCTCTCCTGATGTGCCATGTTGGGTGAAAAATAGGAGGGAAGACCATGTCTTTAGAAAGCATGGTGGCTGAAGGGTTTCTTTCCCTGGTGCCACTGCTCGCCCTGGTCTCTGGATGAACTACGGGCCGGGGTTGGGCCTCGGGAGCTGCTCCCTCTCAGTGCTGGCAGGAGTCGCGTTTAACCATCTTAGCAAGGCAGTGCACAGGCTAGGTCATCACTCCCAGCCAGGGGTCCACACGTTAGGGGTGTGGGGTGGCAGAGTTATCCGACATTTATTGAGATGGACAGACAGTATGACGGCCCCTGGTGTAAAATGGAATGCAAAATGGTTTACTGATAGCTACTGATTAGAGATTTATCTATTAGTATTGATTGTTGTTTGCTAATCTTTATTGATGGTAACTGACTGCAATTAACGAGGAAGCACCTAGACTATTCTGATGATTGTGTCTCAGAGGAAACGACATGGTTTTCTTCCAGAAGCACAGCTAGAGGTGCTTGCCTGGAGCCTGCTTCCACCTGCTGGTCCTACACCCCCGACCCCTCACCGAAGCTAGAGTTATTTCACAACAAGAAAGACCCTGTTGGTTGTAAGATGCATTTAGCACACTGCATCAGGCAACTTCCCAATACCCTCATTTTTGTTTCATCAGCACCACGATCTGTGAAACGTGGGGGTTGGAAGCTGAGACTCCTTCGGACCAATTCTATCGTGCCCTTTGGGTGTTGACGTCGAGATAGGATGCTCTCAGGGCAGAGGACCATGCAGCCAGCATCAGGCGCACATGCCCAGTGGGTCAGAGTTTTAGCACCTCCCCTAGGGTTTTGTTCCGATATCCATGCGTTCAGAGACAGAAAATGTGGGACTAGACTCAGGAAAAGAAGCTACAGACCAGAAGAGCTGACTGATTTCAACTCACATGTCAGCTTCATGAAAGTGAAGCCTGTAGTCACGTTGAGAAGGATTATGAAGGTGAAAAGCCCGTCCTTGGAACGTGTGCACACGGTGGTGAGACGTGTGTGTGGAGGGGTTGGACTTGTTTGCATTCATAGTGGAGGGTGGGACTGGGGCCACGGTTTTCTCTCCTGATGTGCCATGTTGGGTGAAAAATAGGAGGGAAGACCATGTCTTTAGAAAGCATGGTGGCTGAAGGGTTTCTTTCCCTGGTGCCACTGCTCGCCCTGGTCTCTGGATGAACTACGGGCCGGGGTTGGGCCTCGGGAGCTGCTCCCTCTCAGTGCTGGCAGGAGTCGCGTTTAACCATCTTAGCAAGGCAGTGCACAGGCTAGGTCATCACTCCCAGCCAGGGGTCCACACGTTAGGGGTGTGGGGTGGCAGAGTTATCCGACATTTATTGAGATGGACAGACAGTATGACGGCCCCTGGTGTAAAATGGAATGCAAAATGGTTTACTGATAGCTACTGATTAGAGATTTATCTATTAGTATTGATTGTTGTTTGCTAATCTTTATTGATGGTAACTGACTGCAATTAACGAGGAAGCACCTAGACTATTCTGATGATTGTAAGAGGGAATGAGCATGTGTGGCCAATCTCAATCAAAGGGGAGGGTCTTGCGCCATTGGTTGGATCTGCCTTTAAAAACCGCCCTTTATCTCCAGTCGGGGCCCTCGCAGGAAACTTAGTTCCGTGAGGGTGGTCGGGGGTGCCAGCCTAAATAACCTCATTTCCATCTACCACGAGCGGAGCTGGGTGCTTCACTGAGCATGTCTCACAACACCTGGTCCCAGAACTGTGTTTTAATTTCTTTGAAAGTTGAAGTGTGAAAGTGTTAGTCTCTGTTGTGTCGATTCTTTGTGACCCCATGGACGGTGGCCCACCAGGCTCCTCTGTCCATGGAATTCTCCAAGCAGGAATAATGGAGTGGGTTGCCATTCCCTTCTCCAGGGTATCATTCCAACTCAGGGATTGAGTCCAGGGCCGCGGCTGGGTTGGACCTCGCTCCCCTTCCCTGAGAGAGCTGCTGCCCGATGCTCTTCTCCCCAGACATTCACAGCTTCCCTCGTTCCTCGAAAATAAAGTCAAGCATGCCCTAATAGTCTGGCCTTCCTTTCTGATTGCTTGAAGAGCAGGAGCACAGGCCACAGCACAGTGACGCAGCCAGGACGGGCAGCTCCCAGAGACCCAGGTCCTTCTGGATGCCCTGGCGCTCGGCAGGGAGGGACGTGGGCCTGAGCTTCTGTCCACCTCGCCCAGGACTTACACGTTGCTTCAGAGTCCCTGAACTTGCATCTCAAATGCAGCTCAAAGATCGTCTTCTTCTCCTTCAGGGGTCTAGGATATTTTCAAAACTGTTATGTTAAATGTTGGTAACCGCCTCACTAGGGTTTTGCCTTACGCTGGAGCTGCGACTTCGCGGCTATTTAGGCTAATTCACAGACGATGCTTCAGTCCATAAACCGAAAACAGTGCTTCTGTGAGTCTCCTGAGCCCGATACGCCTGTCTTTATAGAAGGACACGCTTCTCCCTGGAGGGTGGGATGCTGACTTTGCGCCTCTCACGCCCCACGGCTTACAGTATGGGTCCTGATCCAGAGAGCACTGCCGGACGCCCACTCTCATCATAGAAGTCTTTTCTAAGTTACCCCTTTTCTGGCCAGGGCGCTAATGTTTATCCCCAAGTCATGGGTTTCCCTACCTGCCTGAATTGTTCAAGCAAGCTGGTCACCTCCTCCCCAGGAACCGAGGGGCACCCACCCTTTAAACCGCTTTATCTCCAGTCGGGGCCCTCGCAGGAAACTTAGTTCCGTGAGGGTGGTCGTGCCAGCCTAAATAACCTCATTTCCATCTACCACGAGCGGAGCTGGGTGCTTCACTGAGCATGTCTCACAACACCTGGTCCCAGAACTGTGTTTTAATTTCTTTGAAAGTTGAAGTGTGAAAGTGTTAGTCTCTGTTGTGTCGATTCTTTGTGACCCCATGGACGGTGGCCCACCAGGCTCCTCTGTCCATGGAATTCTCCAAGCAGGAATAATGGAGTGGGTTGCCATTCCCTTCTCCAGGGTATCATTCCAACTCAGGGATTGAGTCCAGGGCCGCGGCTGGGTTGGACCTCGCTCCCCTTCCCTGAGAGAGCTGCTGCCCGATGCTCTTCTCCCCAGACATTCACAGCTTCCCTCGTTCCTCGAAAATAAAGTCAAGCATGCCCTAATAGTCTGGCCTTCCTTTCTGATTGCTTGAAGAGCAGGAGCACAGGCCACAGCACAGTGACGCAGCCAGGACGGGCAGCTCCCAGAGACCCAGGTCCTTCTGGATGCCCTGGCGCTCGGCAGGGAGGGACGTGGGCCTGAGCTTCTGTCCACCTCGCCCAGGACTTACACGTTGCTTCAGAGTCCCTGAACTTGCATCTCAAATGCAGCTCAAAGATCGTCTTCTTCTCCTTCAGGGGTCTAGGATATTTTCAAAACTGTTATGTTAAATGTTGGTAACCGCCTCACTAGGGTTTTGCCTTACGCTGGAGCTGCGACTTCGCGGCTATTTAGGCTAATTCACAGACGATGCTTCAGTCCATAAACCGAAAACAGTGCTTCTGTGAGTCTCCTGAGCCCGATACGCCTGTCTTTATAGAAGGACACGCTTCTCCCTGGAGGGTGGGATGCTGACTTTGCGCCTCTCACGCCCCACGGCTTACAGTATGGGTCCTGATCCAGAGAGCACTGCCGGACGCCCACTCTCATCATAGAAGTCTTTTCTAAGTTACCCCTTTTCTGGCCAGGGCGCTAATGTTTATCCCCAAGTCATGGGTTTCCCTGCCTGCCTGTAGAATTGTTCAAGCAAGCTGGTCACCTCCTCCCCAGGAACCGAGGGGCACCCACCCTCCTGTCATGACCGACGGCAGCCCCAGGCGTCCCTGCTCCGGCAGGTGGCTCCTCCTCCTCGGGTGGTGAGCTTCGGTGACAAATAGACGGATAAACAGTGGTAGCTGTCCCCGTAACCCGGGGCCAGCAGCCCCTCCCTCCCCCCTTCGCCCTCTCGCACCAGCGCGGGAGGAGGAAGTCTTCAGAACAGCCCTGGCTGCTTCTGGCCGAGGGAAGTCAGACCCCAGGCTCAAGGCCACCTAATGAACATGCCCTGCAAAGGGGGCCTTCACCCTGACCAGTGCCGGTCGGCTGAGTGACCTCCTTTCCCGGTCCTTGTCCAAACCAAGTGTGACATCTTCCTTTTCCACCTGAGAAAAAGCCCCCATCACTGGGCCCTTCTCCTTGCGTGAGCATGCGTGTCACTGGGGGCACCCACCCGACTGCTACCTGGCCACATTCCCTCTCAGCACAGTCTGTTGGCAGGACTCACGAGCACTGTTCCTTTGCACTCCATGACCTTGTCCTTCTGCCCGTCTTCTTGTCCTTCTCGTACCTGGGCCCTGCTCTCAGCCCCGGAGGACGGCAGGCAGAGGCTGCTCCCGAGTGAGCACGAGAGTCCACAGGCACACTGGCCTCCTGCATCCTTGCCTCCCCGCGGGGTCCTGGGCGCCTGCGTGGGGGACAGACCCACGGTCCCTGCAGCTCAGGAGCCAGCGTGGCTCCGCGGCCCTGAGGCTGCCTCCCTCTGTAGGTGGAGCACTCCCTCCACACAGGGAGGCGCCGCTACCCCCTGGCTCTGCGAGGATCCCATGGGCGGCAGACCGGGCTCCCGGGGCGGAGCAGATGCTCCTCTGTGGGCTTCCCGACCAGTTTCCCTCCTGGGCCTCTGGGCTCTGCACCTACCTGCGGGCCGCCTGAGTGCTGTATTCACTCGTGGAATGCCTAATGTGGCAGATAATGTTTCTGAAATTTGAATACAGCCATGTCTCCCACCACATTCATTCTTCTGTTCAGTGGGTTCACCAGGGCGCCGACAAGGAGCAGAGTCCGGTGCCCCAAGGTGCCCCTGGAATCTGGGTGGGCTTACCTGCTTGCTGTGCACCAACAGAACAGGGCGTCAGCTACCACGAAAGAAACACAGCATCTCAGGCAACCACACTGTGGAAAGTGCAACCCATGTGAGAGGTCCTGCTCACGAGATGAAGGTCCCCGTGGGGAGAGAGAGACGGACAGAGGAGGAGAGAGGCACACACAGCGAGGGGCCCTGCTCGGGCCCCGGCCGCCACTCCTTCCAGCGGAGAAGACCCACACAACCAAGCCCACCCACATTCCTGACTCATAAAACTGTTACAAAATGCAATGGTTGTTTTAAATCCCTAAGTTTTAGGGCGGTTTCTCACAAAGCAATAAATATTTAAAAATCCATACACTCACAATGGCCACAGATAGTTGACATTTGAAAATAATTACTACTGTTTCCCCTGCCTTATCCATTTATCCAGGGAAATATTTTTCACATTCTAAATAACTAATTCAGGAAGAAACACTTCAGAGGCAAACGCTCAGTTCCTTAGAGGGAGATAAAGGCATGGTAAGGGCACAAACGCTGCTGTCAGTGCTGAGAAACCATCGGACGGTATCACATTGGGCCCTGCAGGACCCCAGGCCCCCCAGAAGTGGGTCAGTGACCTCCCCCGGGCCCTCCACATCACCCCGCCTTCTGAGGAGCTGTGTCCCGTTCCCATATGTCTCATCTGCTATGGTTCACGAGAGGCTTTCTGCTTAAGTGGTTCTAGGTAAAAATTTGCAAGCCAGGAACCTCGTTGCCCACACTTTACAGTTAAGCCTGTTATATTCCAGGTGGAAAAACAGACTCACTGTAGTGTGAAAACCCCAACAGGTCAGCATCGTTCGCAGCGTGGAGTCCTGGCCCCGACCCCACAGGGCACAGGGCTCTTCCCTGTGGCCACTGTGACCGCCGACGGGCGTGCACACCCTGGGAACCCAAGGCCAGGCTCTCAGGCAGCCAGGTGCCCCTGGACAGCCTCTCGGGATGCACCTTGTCTTGCCGCATGGAAACTGTCCATTCGCGAGGGTAAGGGGGCATTCAGAGATGGCTGTGACCGTGGACCCAGAGCTGTGGTTACTTAGCTAACTTGAACTCATGGGCTTCTCTCCAAGAGCCTCCGGCTAAGACTGGCCTGCAGCCAAGTTCCTTTAAAGGGCAGACTCCTAGCAGCGGGGCTGTGCATTCAGGAGCGTGAGAGGTTACCTACTGATGTAGGAATACAGAGGCTTCCTACAGACGCGCCCTCAGCCATCCCCTCTGAGCACAGCAATGCCAAGGCAGGGCCCTCCCAGCGGAGCGGGGACTTCACCGGAGCCCGAGCTGGCGACAACAGCGGCTTCATTCTCCGGTACTGCCTGCGGTCCCTGGACCGAAGTCACCAGGGGAAGCCGGTTGCACGGTCCCTTCCAGACTCTAGGACCCGGACGCTCACCACAGTGTTGGCAGCAAGGTGCCCGATGTGAGCGTGTATCCCAGTTCTACCCTCAAGATGCCCGAAGGGAGAGTCCTGGGACTCGCAGTGCCCGTCCCATGGAAAGAAGTTTCCAGGAAAGAAAAGCTGATCGTGAAGACAAACTAGAACGTGGAGAGGGACTGACACACGTTCAGTGTAAATGCGTGTGCATCCTCGGGCTTCCAGCAACTGGGCTCCACATCGTAGCAACGTGCCATTGGGCCCTGCAGGACCCCAGGCCCCCAGAAGTGGGTCAGTGACCTCCCCAGGCCCTCCACATCACCCCGCCTTCTGAGGAGCTGTGTCCCGTTCCCATATGTCTCATCTGCTATGGTTCACGAGAGGCTTTCTGCTTAAGTGGTTCTAGGTAAAAATTTGCAAGCCAGGAACCTCGTTGCCCACACTTTACAGTTAAGCCTGTTATATTCCAGGTGGAAAAACAGACTCACTGTAGTGTGAAAACCCCAACAGGTCAGCATCGTTCGCAGCGTGGAGTCCTGGCCCCGACCCCACAGGGCACAGGGCTCTTCCCTGTGGCCACTGTGACCGCCGACGGGCGTGCACACCCTGGGAACCCAAGGCCAGGCTCTCAGGCAGCCAGGTGCCCCTGGACAGCCTCTCGGGATGCACCTTGTCTTGCCGCATGGAAACTGTCCATTCGCGAGGGTAAGGGGGCATTCAGAGATGGCTGTGACCGTGGACCCAGAGCTGTGGTTACTTAGCTAACTTGAACTCATGGGCTTCTCTCCAAGAGCCTCCGGCTAAGACTGGCCTGCAGCCAAGTTCCTTTAAAGGGCAGACTCCTAGCAGCGGGGCTGTGCATTCAGGAGCGTGAGAGGTTACCTACTGATGTAGGAATACAGAGGCTTCCTACAGACGCGCCCTCAGCCATCCCCTCTGAGCACAGCAATGCCAAGGCAGGGCCCTCCCAGCGGAGCGGGGACTTCACCGGAGCCCGAGCTGGCGACAACAGCGGCTTCATTCTCCGGTACTGCCTGCGGTCCCTGGACCGAAGTCACCAGGGGAAGCCGGTTGCACGGTCCCTTCCAGACTCTAGGACCCGGACGCTCACCACAGTGTTGGCAGCAAGGTGCCCGATGTGAGCGTGTATCCCAGTTCTACCCTCAAGATGCCCGAAGGGAGAGTCCTGGGACTCGCAGTGCCCGTCCCATGGAAAGAAGTTTCCAGGAAAGAAAAGCTGATCGTGAAGACAAACTAGAACGTGGAGAGGGACTGACACACGTTCAGTGTAAATGCGTGTGCATCCTCGGGCTTCCAGCAACTGGGCTCCACATCGTAGCAACGTGCCATTGCTTCTCAGAATGAAGAGGGGATCCACACCGGTGACCTGGCCGATCCACAGATCGAGGAACGTACAGAGTCATGCATCCCTTCCTCAGCGTTTCCTTGGACCACAGATATTCCGATCAATGCCCAAAAGCTGACTTTCGGTTAAATACGTCTGTAAATATTTTCCATGGTATGTAGCTTTATGCTGACATCAGTACAGTGCATTATCAGTAAAATAATAAATAAAGGGGGTTCAGAAATTGTTGAAGTTATGAAATTTAGTCTCAGTCCTTAAGGAAATAAATTGGGTTACATCCAACAATTTAAAGATGATCGATAGTTAATTTCAGGGGGATATTTAATCAATTTCATTCAACCGGGCTCTGATGAAACATGCAGTATTATTCAGTGTTGCCCAACTTTTGCATAAATTCTGTTAATGTTTAGGTCTTCAATAACTACATTTGTCTTAATTACTTTTCATAAATGGCAATTAGTTATATTTTAATATTTATCTTTAAATTTCAAGCATCTCATTTCAACTGCTACTAGGTGGAAAACAACTTCCCTTCACTTTTCATTTTAAGCCCATATTTTCCAAGAAATCAAATGAAGTAACGTGAGTCATCAGTCTCAATTTACTTGAAAAAACTTTAAACAGCAAAAGTGAAAAGTCATAGATATTGTTTCTCACATTAATTTGCATGCAAATGATACTATCAGCTTATTGCTTATGGTTTAAGAAAGGGGAATCTTATAAAAGTAAAGGGAAGTTTCAATGAAAGCCGACTAAGCTCCTCACCTAAAATTGTTCATCATTTATAAACAAAACCCCTCACTGGAGCCTGACGAGAGCATCCGCTCCTGCCCGCCGGCCTGCCCCCTGCGGCCCAGCCGGCCCGAGTGTCCCCGCACCAGCGCCATCTCTGTGCTCTGCCTTGGAGACGAGATTCGTCGTCCCTCTGGGGGTTTCTGGCTCATGGAGGCCGTTAGCGCGTTGTCTCTCTGTGTCACCTCTGGGACCGTAAACTCTCTCTTGGAGCCCAGGAGGTTCATGTTGGAGCCTGTGGACCTGGCGGGCCCCAGGCTGACCTCCCCGCTCAGGCCTGGGGACGAGCAGGGGTGGCAGCAGCATCCCTGACCTGGCCGAGACGGCCGGCTTTCCTGAGCGTTCCCCTCGCAGCAGCGCTCAGCCTCTCCGCCGTCCGTCCCCCTCG
The DNA here is from genome assembly GCA_022376925.1 of Tragulus kanchil. Taxonomy (NCBI): domain Eukaryota; kingdom Metazoa; phylum Chordata; class Mammalia; order Artiodactyla; family Tragulidae; genus Tragulus; species Tragulus kanchil. The sequence continues at coordinate 177,994,655 of JAIOJX010000005.1, read as the reverse complement.
GGGCAGCGGGGCAGGGCTGGGAGGGCACAGGGCCGTCCCGCCTGCCAGGTCCAGCAGCAGCCTTGCGAGCAGAAGCCTGCTTTGCAGGGGAGACCCGCAGGCGGGGCCGGCGGGGCCGCGAGGCTCGGCGGCGCCTGGGCGGGAGGGCGCGGCCGCGTTCTCATGAGCGACAGCACGGAGACCGGCTGCCGTCGCTGTGGGGACCGTCGCCTCTGGAGCCTGCCGTCCGAGGCTGTCCCCGACTCTCGGTGCAGAAGCCCCTGCCTCGCCCGAGCCTCCCCGGAGCCGCCGTGGGCAGCCTCGCGCAGGGCACGCGTGGTCACTGAAACGAGCCTCCCGCCGGAGCCAGACGCCACTCGCCCGGCGCTGCTCACGGCCGCGCTCCGTGGGCAGCGCTCCCAAGACCCAGCGCCGGAGGTTGGCAGGAGGGTGATCGCCGGGAGGCTCCGGTATCTCAGAGCAGGGAATATGCAGCCTTCAGGGAGGGAGCGGGAAGACAGATGGGCTTAATCTAGAGCGAGCTGGCTGCGGGCACGCAGCACGTCCAGCAGCCTCCGTAGATCAAGGGCGCGCTGCTCTCGCCGCGGCAGGGAGAGGAGGGAGGGCAGGAGGCCCCGAGACAGAGCGGCGGCCGGAGGAGTCGCCTGCGAGGAGAGGGCACGCGTCTGGGTGTGTTCTGGCCTTCACGTGGCTGGGGCGGGGCAGAGCTGCTGCAGAACCACGCAGCTCCGTCCCTGCTGCTCCCTCCAAGATCACGCAGGTCTGTCGACGCAGGGGACCGGCTGGCAGGACCTCGTGGGTCAGCGCCCACCCTGGCTGCTGGGAGGTGAGGGGCAGTGGGCGGAGGATGCCCAGGGGCCGGCGGTTTTAGAAATTTCACCTGGCGGTGAATTTACATGGTTTTGTTTAGAACTCCCATTACATTCATAATTCATGTGGTGTCTCTGGGCACCCAACCTGCTTCCCAGATGAGCAAATGCTTGCGTGAGCAGCATCTGCATCAGAGTTTAGGTCTGCGTGACCCTCACCAGGTGGGAGAGCTGGGGCCGAGGGGTCCGCACACTCCTGGCCTCCCGAGGGGAGTTTCCCGCGTGGGGGCTCCTGTCTGTGTCGTGGGGTCTCAGGTCCAGGCCTCCCGCCCCGAGGAGGGTGAAGAAGAGGCTGATCCTCAGATCTCGGGTGAGGCCGACCCCAAGGACGGACCCCTCGATCGGCAAGGACACCTCAGCTCTCCGTCCCGGTGGTCTCCTGGCTCTGGGGCTGGCGTGCCCGCCTTCCTGCCCCTCAGGAGGCCTGCTCAGCCCCCCACACCCGCGTCTCTCTCTACTAGAGCGCTGCTGCCCAGGCGAGAGCGAGCGTGTGTGTCTGGAGTGTGGATGTGTGATGCAGGGGAGCCTGGCTTGTGTAAATGCGAGAGCACACCGTGTGTCCGTGTGTGTGTGTGTGTGTGTCTCCCACCAGAAGGCCCGTCCTAGGACAGACCACGGGGCTCCTGCCCGGCCTCGCCAGGCTGGCTCTGCACGGCTCTGCGGGGAGAAGGCATTCATTATTTAAAATACAATGCCTTCTGCAGAGAGAGTCTAGATGACTTTCAGGATGTCTAGATTTATGCTTAGAAAACATGAAAATTGTTGGTTGCTAAGGAAACTACTTTTTGAAAATCATCAATAAAAGCTAATAGCCAAACATGGTAGTCTTTGTTTGGATAGAAAACTGCTCTCCGTCTGCAAACTGGAAGAAACACACATGTACATGTACACACATGCACACACATACATGTACACAGGTACACACATGTGTGACACACATGTGCATAGGCACATACACACTCATAAACCACAGACACTGTCACATTCATACACAAATGTACCAGTGAGCTCTCTTGTTTCTTTCTCAAACCATATTAAAATAGGCTGTAAGACAGGAGGCTTAAGCAGAAGGCCTGGGGCCCTGGCTGCTGGGAGGTGAGGGGCAGTGGGCGGAGGATGCCCAGGGGCCGGCGGTTTTAGAAATTTCACCTGGCGGTGAATTTACATGGTTTTGTTTAGAACTCCCATTACATTCATAATTCATGTGGTGTCTCTGGGCACCCAACCTGCTTCCCAGATGAGCAAATGCTTGCGTGAGCAGCATCTGCATCAGAGTTTAGGTCTGCGTGACCCTCACCAGGTGGGAGAGCTGGGGCCGAGGGGTCCGCACACTCCTGGCCTCCCGAGGGGAGTTTCCCGCGTGGGGGCTCCTGTCTGTGTCGTGGGGTCTCAGGTCCAGGCCTCCCGCCCCGAGGAGGGTGAAGAAGAGGCTGATCCTCAGATCTCGGGTGAGGCCGACCCCAAGGACGGACCCCTCGATCGGCAAGGACACCTCAGCTCTCCGTCCCGGTGGTCTCCTGGCTCTGGGGCTGGCGTGCCCGCCTTCCTGCCCCTCAGGAGGCCTGCTCAGCCCCCCACACCCGCGTCTCTCTCTACTAGAGCGCTGCTGCCCAGGCGAGAGCGAGCGTGTGTGTCTGGAGTGTGGATGTGTGATGCAGGGGAGCCTGGCTTGTGTAAATGCGAGAGCACACCGTGTGTCCGTGTGTGTGTGTGTGTGTGTCTCCCACCAGAAGGCCCGTCCTAGGACAGACCACGGGGCTCCTGCCCGGCCTCGCCAGGCTGGCTCTGCACGGCTCTGCGGGGAGAAGGCATTCATTATTTAAAATACAATGCCTTCTGCAGAGAGAGTCTAGATGACTTTCAGGATGTCTAGATTTATGCTTAGAAAACATGAAAATTGTTGGTTGCTAAGGAAACTACTTTTTGAAAATCATCAATAAAAGCTAATAGCCAAACATGGTAGTCTTTGTTTGGATAGAAAACTGCTCTCCGTCTGCAAACTGGAAGAAACACACATGTACATGTACACACATGCACACACATACATGTACACAGGTACACACATGTGTGCACACACATGTGCATAGGCACATACACACTCATAAACCACAGACACTGTCACATTCATACACAAATGTACCAGTGAGCTCTCTTGTTTCTTTCTCAAACCATATTAAAATAGGCTGTAAGACAGGAGGGCTTAAGCAGAAGGCCTGGGGCAGGAGTGGGCGCTCCCTTCCACTCACCTCGTAGGCTGCCTGTTTGTCACCCCAGCCCCCAGACTTCATGTAACTGGGCAAATACAACACAATCAAAATTAAAATGCAACTCATTGAAAACACGGGCAGAATTTCTTGTGTCAATTAACTATTTGATTCTAACGTTCACATGGAAATCCTAAGCACTAAGAATGGGCTATGAGGAAGATAAGGAACTTTACAAAAACTGAGGCATTTACATAGCCGAATGGTATGCATGCGCAGTCACGTCTAACTCTTCGCAGTTCCGTGGACTGTAACCTCAGGCTCTTCTGCCCATGGAATTTTCCAGGCAAGAATGCTGAAGTGGTTTCCATTTCCTATGCCAGGGGACCTTCCAGACCCAGGAATTGAACCTGGGTCTCCCAAACTGGCATGTGGATCCTTTTCCACTAGTGTCCTGGCTGTTAAGGCGTATTACAGAGCAAGAGCTGTGGCGACAGCGTGGTGTAGTCCCACGGGAAGGCTGACGGAACCAGACGCAGACCTCAGCTCACTCAGTCACCTGACGTACAACCAAGGCGATGCTGCCACGGAAACCAACACAGGGCTGGTCATGTTCAGAGGTAAGGACGGGTCCAGGGATATCTCCAAGGGGGAAATGAAACTTGACCCGACTTCACCATAAGCACAAAAAACCAGTAATAAGACCCAAGTAGACCTGACATTTAATTGTGAGTGTAGACAGAAGAAGGATCTTCCTCGAGATGTCTCAGCTCCTGGTGCCACGGGGATCCTGATCAGGTCTGGGGGTCACAAGCCCTGACTAAGCCGTGACAAATTCCTGGGGCCTCCCAGCTGGCACGCGTGGTGAAGAATCCACCTGCCAGTGCAGGAGGTGCAAGAGACGCAGCTCCGTCACTGGGTCGAGGGCATCCCCTGGAGGAGGAAATGGCCACCCCTCCAGTGTTCTTGCCTGGGAAATCCCGTGGACAGAAGAGCCTGGCGGCCACAGTCCATGGGGTCATAAAGAGTTGGGCACGACTAAAGCAACCCAGCACGCAGGCACGCAGGCACATATTGTTCCTAAAATGAGTGCTGTAAGTCATTAAATCAACAAATCTAATAAAATAGAAAATGCACATCATCAGCTCTCAACCTCACTAGAAATCAAAGAAACATAAATTCAAACCATGAGTTCTTTCCTATCAAGTTGGCAATAATTATGAACGTAATATTGTGTGTGTTTGGAAGGTTTATGGGGAAATTCTTATGCCTTCTTAGCAAGGGTGTAAATTGTTGCAAATGTCTTGTGAATATTTGACAAATGATTATTAAATATTTAAATGTCCATAGCCTTTAACCTAGCAATTCCAATTCTCCTGATCTCTCTGAGGAATACCAGGGCAATTGCACAAATAGAGGCTGTGAGATCATTCATCACAGTGCATTTCAATAGACAAATGAAAGAAAAAAGTAGGAAATGTGAAAGAAGAAAGATAGGAAAATACAGAAATGTAAAAAATTTAAACCCCCATGTAACTTGACACTTGGGCCATATGTAGAATGCTGCTGCTCGGGGGCGCGGCCTGTTTCCCTCAGTGAAGGTCCGCCTGGTCCGCCGATGTGGCCCCATCCAAGGGGAACGGTCTCCCCAGGAGGGCTGGAGGGCGCAGAGCTGGGCTCTGAGGCGGGGGTGAGGGTGGGGACCCCACTGGATGGTGTCCACAGAGGTTCGTCTGCTCTCTCTCTGCATAGGGTGGGCTCCTGGGCCGCTGTGACGTGGGGCCTCACTGCTGAGACGCCTGGACCCTCAGCTCCAGATATGTCCCCACCTGCAGTGACAGCGACCTCCAGAACTGCCCCCGACCCTGTCACGGCTGCCCAAGGCCTTCCTGGGGCGCGAGCCACAGCCCTGGTCGGCACTGGCCCTGCCGGGGTGGCCTCCAGCTGCACCCGGGGCACCGCCTGGGTGGGGCAGGGTTGTCAGCATTTAGAAAGAAGGTTCCTCGGGTAGGAATCTGAGCTCTAAAACACATGTATGTGATCTGATCAGGCTCTAGCCACTCCTAGTAAACGCCGGACAGTGCAGCCCTGCAGCCCTAGAGCCCCCCACGCACGCACACACATGCACACACGCGCGCGTGCACAGGCACATCCTTTTCACCTGGCTTCCAGAGGAGCTAAAGGAAGCTGGGAGCTGGACAAAGAACATGGCTTCTGTTTCTAATCAGGGTGTCCTTCATGAACATGAGGAGGATGTAGATCCTCTCACTGGGTTTGGAGGGTGATCTTTCAGCATCTCTCTCCTCGTGGGAGACAGGGAAGCAGGAATGGACCAACAAAGGAGGATCAAAGGGGCTCGAACGTTGGAGACGGAAACTCAGGCTGAGCTCTTGACCTTGGGGCCGATCGCATGCTGTTTCCGGTCAGCTGTTCTCTGACAGCTGTGGGGGCTTCTGAAGGGCTTGTTCGGTTCCTCAGGGTCCGCACCTCATCCTCACTCCATGGGGCCAGTGGGGCTGATCTGAAGCTGCAGAGAGCCCTACCTCTGGGCAGAACAAGCCCAGAGAGAAGTTTAGGAGCAGAAGGTCCGCCATTTAGTGTGACGCATGGAATGATGATGAGCTGAGAAAAAAACAAGAAATGCCGATCCTTCGGCATGGATGCCTTCAAACCCACATTTTCCTCCAAAAGCACAGACTTCCAAAGATCTGAAAGAAAAGCCAGCAATCCTCTGGAAAGAGCTCAGGAGGGACACCTCCCCCCCGTCCTCTCCCTCTCGAGCCATTCGGTGGCCGTGAGCGCACACGCAGAGCCCTGCCTGCCTGCCGCTCGCCCCCAGACTGGAGTCCCACTGGGGCTGGGGACCATCCGGGGTGGCTGTCCACCAGGAGGACCCCTCGGAGGCATGGGGTGTGCAGAGTGCAGGAGCTCTGCTCCCCAAGCATATAGGGATGCCCAGCCTGTCATTCTATATGTCCCCTCATCGAAATGCTGCTTTTATAACCCAGAGTAGATTCTCATCGTGCTGTGACCTTAGCTTTTGAGCCACGCTGGCCTCTCCCTGCGGGCCATGGAGGAGCTCCCCCCCCCGGTGCCTCCTGTCAGCTGGGGGGCAGGGTTGTCAGCATTTAGAAAGAAGGTTCCTCGGTAGGAATCTGAGCTCTAAAACACATGGATCTTCCAGAGGGACAGTGCAGCCCTGCAGCCCTAGAGCCCCCCACGCACGCACACACATGCACACACGCGTGCACAGGCACATCCTTTTCACCTGGCTTCCAGAGGAGCTAAAGGAAGCTGGGAGCTGGACAAAGAACATGGCTTCTGTTTCTAATCAGGGTGTCCTTCATGAACATGAGGAGGATGTAGATCCTCTCACTGGGTTTGGAGGGTGATCTTTCAGCATCTCTCTCCTCGTGGGAGACAGGGAAGCAGGAATGGACCAACAAAGGAGGATCAAAGGGGCTCGAACGTTGGAGACGGAAACTCAGGCTGAGCTCTTGACCTTGGGGCCGATCGCATGCTGTTTCCGGTCAGCTGTTCTCTGACAGCTGTGGGGGCTTCTGAAGGGCTTGTTCGGTTCCTCAGGGTCCGCACCTCATCCTCACTCCATGGGGCCAGTGGGGCTGATCTGAAGCTGCAGAGAGCCCTACCTCTGGGCAGAACAAGCCCAGAGAGAAGTTTAGGAGCAGAAGGTCCGCCATTTAGTGTGACGCATGGAATGATGATGAGCTGAGAAAAAAACAAGAAATGCCGATCCTTCGGCATGGATGCCTTCAAACCCACATTTTCCTCCAAAAGCACAGACTTCCAAAGATCTGAAAGAAAAGCCAGCAATCCTCTGGAAAGAGCTCAGGAGGGACACCTCCCCCCCGTCCTCTCCCTCTCGAGCCATTCGGTGGCCGTGAGCGCACACGCAGAGCCCTGCCTGCCTGCCGCTCGCCCCCAGACTGGAGTCCCACTGGGGCTGGGGACCATCCGGGGTGGCTGTCCACCAGGAGGACCCCTCGGAGGCATGGGGTGTGCAGAGTGCAGGAGCTCTGCTCCCCAAGCATATAGGGATGCCCAGCCTGTCATTCTATATGTCCCCTCATCGAAATGCTGCTTTTATAACCCAGAGTAGATTCTCATCGTGCTGTGACCTTAGCTTTTGAGCCACGCTGGCCTCTCCCTGCGGGCCATGGAGGAGCTCCCACGGGACCAGCCAGCCCCTGACACCGGCGTCCGGGCTCCTGTCACACCTAAACAGAGCTCTTTTCTGCAGACGGAAAATTCAAGTTTCACCCACGAAAAGGCTCCTTTCACAACGGCTTGGCGATGGTCTGACAAAAGGCTTGAATTTGCACAGCAAGAAAACTGGTAATCTCATAGACCCCGGGCTGCCCGGCTCGAGGCTGTGCGGTCCGTTTTCCCTGGATCAGACGCACTGCGGGACTCCCTCCTCGCCGGACGGTCTGAGCCGCAGCGACTCCTGCTCAGCTGCTTCAGGACAGTCCCAGCCGGACGCAGGTCTGGACACAGCGACACAGCAAAGGATCTCTGTCCTCAGGACACTTGAAAGCAGGCGTGGCAGGGCTCGCCACACCCCGTCAGGGAGGGTGAGTCGCACGCTGAGGCTGGCGAGGAATCCCTCTGTGCCCCCGCCTTTCTCCTCAGAGAAGACGGAACCGTGCGGCTGGTGAGTGGTCACCACTAACGTCCCTCTGAGAGGAGCAAAGACAGGGACCAGGCGAGGCCGGCCTGGACTGTGGGCACAGATGGCCTGGAGGAGCCCCTGCGCTCTGGCTGCTCCCTGGACACGGGGCTTCCGGGCCTCCCATGTGAGCTTGCTTCCCAAACGTCCCCTGGAGCTTGAGGGGCCCTGGGCTAAGCCTCCCTTTCCCTCTCTTCACTCTGGCCAGCCTCCGGGGCAGCCCGGCCCACTGCTCCCTGCCCAGATGGCCATTCCTCAGGCCCCCCGGCACCACCTTTCTCCTGAGAGGACCTGTAGCATCTTAACTCAAGCTCCCCCAGAAGTGGTCCCAGGGCAGGTGTGGGTCCAGCCGCAGACTGGCGGGGGTGAGGTGCGGGGGCATTGGGTCAGGAAGAGGTGAGACCAGAGCAGGCTGCCGGGGCAGATGGGGTCAGGCCTGCTGGGCCCCAGAGGTGGTGGATCATAGGTCATAGGTCATAGGTCAGTGGCTGGGAAGCACTTTCTGCAAGTGGCCTTACCACTCACCTTTAGGCGGGCAGGCTGCACGTCCTGGTCGCAACTCCTCCGCTCTCGTCTAGTGTGGAAGCAGCCTCGCCTGAAGGAAGGCCGTGGCTAGCTCCAGTGAAACTTTGTTTAAAACACAGCCCAGGTGTGCTTCATGGGCTGCAGCATGGCACTTCTGCTGGGGAACAGGCCTCAGTTTTCTCCCCGAGGAACAAGGGGGCTGGGAGGCTCATCCACGAGCTCCCTTGGTCCCACATGGGCTTCCGGAACGTCCTCAGAGCCCCCTGCCCCCAATCCTCCCCATCGTCCATCTATGACCGCGACCTGGAGCTTGGGCTCCTCGCTCCAGAGTCCTCTGCCTGAAGGACTAGGGCCGCGCTTTTGACTTGTGGATGCCCCCGGGAGCGCAGTGACCACAGCGTCTGAGCGTGAGAGCCTGGGGCCGTTCCGTGAATGGCGCTCCCCCAGATACGTGTCTAACTCCCGGCACCTGTGAAAGTGAGCTTATCTGGAGAAAGGCTCTGTGCGGACAAAACTAGCTATGAATCTGCAGAGGTGATCGTCCTGCACGGCTGCTCAGCCACTCAGGCGTGCCTGAGTCTGTGCGACCCCGTGGACGGCAGGCTCCCCTGCCCTGCACCACCTCCTGGAGTTTGTTCAAACTCATGTGCATTGAGTCAGGGATGCCCTCCAACCGTCGCATCCCTTGCTGCCCCCTTCTCTTTCTGCCCTCAGTCTTGCCCAGCATCAGTCTTTTCCAATGAGTTGTTTCTTCGCATCAGGTGGCCGAAGTATTGGAGCTTCAGCCTCAGTCCTTCTGGCGAATATTCAGGGTTGACGTTCTTTAGGACGGACTGGTCTGGTCTCCTTGCTGTCCAAGGGACTCTCAGGAGCCTTCTCCAGCACCACAGTCTCACAGGGATCAATTCTTTGGTGGCCAGAAGAAGAAGGTTGAGCGCTGACTTCTTCATCCTGCCCTCGGGTGGCCCAGGTGATGTGGTCCAGGGTTATGCGACTCCTGGGGCCAGCACGGGGGGAGGGATCCCCTCTTGAGCCCCCAGGGAGAGCACAGCCCCCCAGCACCTGGAATGCAGAGTGCGGGCCTTCTGACTCTGAGAGAATAAACTTCAGTTTGGGGTGATTTGTCAGGGCAGGTGCCCCAGGCCTGATGGCGGGTTTCTGGTGGGCACCGTGCCTGCTGGTCTTAGAGCCTCCCTTGGGGGTGCAGATGGGCACAGCCCCAGCTCTTGTGTATCAGGCAGTGAAACTTTGTTTAAAACACAGCCCAGGTGTGCTTCATGGGCTGCAGCATGGCACTTCTGCTGGGGAACAGGCCTCAGTTTTCTCCCCGAGGAACAAGGGGGCTGGGAGGCTCATCCACGAGCTCCCTTGGTCCCACATGGGCTTCCGGAACGTCCTCAGAGCCCCCTGCCCCCAATCCTCCCCATCGTCCATCTATGACCGCGACCTGGAGCTTGGGCTCCTCGCTCCAGAGTCCTCTGCCTGAAGGACTAGGGCCGCGCTTTTGACTTGTGGATGCCCCCGGCTTCGCAGTGACCACAGCGTCTGAGCGTGAGAGCCTGGGGCCGTTCCGTGAATGGCGCTCCCCCAGATACGTGTCTAACTCCCGGCACCTGTGAAAGTGAGCTTATCTGGAGAAAGGCTCTGTGCGGACAAAACTAGCTATGAATCTGCAGAGGTGATCGTCCTGCACGGCTGCTCAGCCACTCAGGCGTGCCTGAGTCTGTGCGACCCCGTGGACGGCAGGCTCCCCTGCCCTGCACCACCTCCTGGAGTTTGTTCAAACTCATGTGCATTGAGTCAGGGATGCCCTCCAACCGTCGCATCCCTTGCTGCCCCCTTCTCTTTCTGCCCTCAGTCTTGCCCAGCATCAGTCTTTTCCAATGAGTTGTTTCTTCGCATCAGGTGGCCGAAGTATTGGAGCTTCAGCCTCAGTCCTTCTGGCGAATATTCAGGGTTGACGTTCTTTAGGACGGACTGGTCTGGTCTCCTTGCTGTCCAAGGGACTCTCAGGAGCCTTCTCCAGCACCACAGTCTCACAGGGATCAATTCTTTGGTGGCCAGAAGAAGAAGGTTGAGCGCTGACTTCTTCATCCTGCCCTCGGGTGGCCCAGGTGATGTGGTCCAGGGGTTATGCGACTCCTGGGGCCAGCACGGGGGGAGGGATCCCCTCTTGAGCCCCCAGGGAGAGCACAGCCCCCCAGCACCTGGAATGCAGAGTGCGGGCCTTCTGACTCTGAGAGAATAAACTTCAGTTTGGGGTGATTTGTCAGGGCAGGTGCCCCAGGCCTGATGGCGGGTTTCTGGTGGGCACCGTGCCTGCTGGTCTTGCCCGATGCTCTCCTCACGACCTCGAAGCCTGGTGATAGGATGGCTTCTCCGCCAAGAGCTGGGACACCCAGGCCTGGGCACCCTGGGTGGGGAGACAGGCTCTGGTTTGTGAATTCATTCCCAAATCCACACAGAAAGCATGCCAGCCACCTGCCTGTGAACCACGCTGGCAGGTGAGCGTGGCTCCCAGAGGTGGGGTTTACCACCTCCACCTGGAGATGGGCAGCATTTTCTACTTTCCTCTCACTGCCTTCTTTTTCTGAGTGTTTCACCAAAAGCCTATGCAAATGAATTTGCAAATCTTTGCGACTTTTCTTTAAGTAGTCTGTTTAAGACTATCTAGGTAAGCATTTGGAGGCAGACGTGACAGGATTAGAGACGAGTTGCCGCCTGAAACAGCCTTCTGATCCTGAGATGTGGTAACAGAACCGGACGGGAAGAGAGCCGTGGCACCCCACGTCGGGGAGGGGGAAATATGGAGCCTCCATGTCAATTTCCAGCCTGTCTATCAATGGCGCGGGGCTGTTTCTGTGATGAAGGATGCCAGATAGCTGACGGCTGTATACACTGCTGAAATTACTTTCCGAATCCTGTGTCTCCAGTAGGCAGGAGAAACTCTGTTTCGAGGCAGGTCAGTGATGAGCGGACAAGGATGCTGGGCACGGGCTGACCTCTTCCTGTGAACAGACAGCTCCTGGAGCCCCAGTGGCCAGTGAGTGACGTGCGTCCCTAGGTCTGCTCTGGGAGCGCGCTCCATGCTGGTGTTCTGCAGAAAGACGCACGGGACCGCGTCTGCCTGTGTCCGCGGGAACGGCTGCCTGGGGAGACTCGGGAACGCCAGAGACTCGTCGCCCACACCCCTGCGAGGGTCCGCGCAGGACGCCCGGCAGCAGGCGTGTCTGTGGCACTCGCCTCCTGGGACACTAGAGTCTCGTCCACCGCGGGACCGTGGCTCCCCAAGGCTCTTCCGAGGCTTCTGGGCGAGGACTGGCTGTTCCTTTAATAATTCCCGTATCTAGAAGGCAGCACGCATTCCCTTCATTCAACAGATTTTCCTGGGTGTCTCGGATTTTGCTTATCCCTTCAGCAAATGTTTATCTCACCTACGGTGTGTCAGGCGCTGCTCAAGGCTCCAGGGCTGTAACTGTGTGAGTCATGCCTGACTGTCCGGGAACGTCCCTTCCCCGGGGCATCTGCTCTAGCCTCCTTGGGGGCACAGGGCTTACTGCCTTCTCCCCTCTCTCGTCCTCTCTAGAGCTGCTCCAGTTTCTTCCATGACGCTGCCTCGGGTAGTCACTAGCAGGGCAGGTGGAGGGGGAAAGCAAGGCATCTGCCCCGGGGGAGACCAGACGGTGAGAGCAGGTCCAGGTCGGCTCAGCCGGAGGACAGAGAGGCTTCCAGCCATCAGGCAGTGGCTGCATAATCCGGGAAAAGTCTTTGTTTGTAGGACCTTTGTGACTACTAGGGGCTCATCTGGATAATGAGAGGTCATCTTCTCTTCTGAAGATTCTTGATCATATTTGCAAAACCCCTTTGCCAGCTACGGTCCATCCGCAGGTTCGGGGGCCTGAGACACGAACGTTCTGGGGGAGCCGTCACCCTGCCCGCGGCACTGCTGCTTCCCCCACCCTCACGTCCAGGCGAGGAAGGCTCCCCTCTCCTGGGGCCAGGGCGGGTGCCTTTATCCCCCTGTCCCTCCCATGCTGGGGTTCCCTGTGACGTCTCCAGGACGCACCTTTCCGTACCTGACTCCTTATACATCAGGCTGGCCTAGTTCTGGATGATGTAGCCCCAGGAATTCCTAGAAAGCTTTCTGTCTCAATAAAGACAGCTCCTGGAGCCCCAGTGGCCAGTGAGTGACGTGCGTCCCTAGGTCTGCTCTGGGAGCGCGCTCCATGCTGGTGTTCTGCAGAAAGACGCACGGGACCGCGTCTGCCTGTGTCCGCGGGAACGGCTGCCTGGGGAGACTCGGGAACGCCAGAGACTCGTCGCCCACACCCCTGCGAGGGTCCGCGCAGGACGCCCGGCAGCAGGCGTGTCTGTGGCACTCGCCTCCTGGGACACTAGAGTCTCGTCCACCGCGGGACCGTGGCTCCCCAAGGCTCTTCCGAGGCTTCTGGGCGAGGACTGGCTGTTCCTTTAATAATTCCCGTATCTAGAAGGCAGCACGCATTCCCTTCATTCAACAGATTTTCCTGGGTGTCTCGGATTTTGCTTATCCCTTCAGCAAATGTTTATCTCACCTACGGTGTGTCAGGCGCTGCTCAAGGCTCCAGGGCTGTAACTGTGTGAGTCATGCCTGACTGTCCGGGAACGTCCCTTCCCCGGGGCATCTGCTCTAGCCTCCTTGGGGGCACAGGGCTTACTGCCTTCTCCCCTCTCTCGTCCTCTCTAGAGCTGCTCCAGTTTCTTCCATGACGCTGCCTCGGGTAGTCACTAGCAGGGCAGGTGGAGGGGGAAAGCAAGGCATCTGCCCCGGGGGAGACCAGACGGTGAGAGCAGGTCCAGGTCGGCTCAGCCGGAGGACAGAGAGGCTTCCAGCCATCAGGCAGTGGCTGCATAATCCGGGAAAAGTCTTTGTTTGTAGGACCTTTGTGACTACTAGGGGCTCATCTGGATAATGAGAGGTCATCTTCTCTTCTGAAGATTCTTGATCATATTTGCAAAACCCCTTTGCCAGCTACGGTCCATCCGCAGGTTCGGGGGCCTGAGACACGAACGTTCTGGGGGAGCCGTCACCCTGCCCGCGGCACTGCTGCTTCCCCCACCCTCACGTCCAGGCGAGGAAGGCTCCCCTCTCCTGGGGCCAGGGCGGGTGCCTTTATCCCCCTGTCCCTCCCATGCTGGGGTTCCCTGTGACGTCTCCAGGACGCACCTTTCCGTACCTGACTCCTTATACATCAGGCTGGCCTAGTTCTGGATGATGTAGCCCCAGGAATTCCTAGAAAGCTTTCTGTCTCAATAAAGCATGGCTTCTGAAAAACAGAATCGATGGTGGATACAGGCCATCATAATTTGTCCAAACCTGTAGAATGTACCACACCAAGAGGCGGCCCTTGTGCCGCTGTGGACCTTGGGCCCGAAGGTGTGCCTCCCAGGGCAGGCTTCTTGGCAAACAGACGCCACAGTGGGGGCGTTACTCCTGGGGTGTCTGTGTGAGTCATAGGCAGGGGACTCCGCCTGCCACTCATGCTTACTGTGAATCTAAAGCTGCTCTCAAAAGAAGGTTTATTCATTAAAAACTCAAAGTACTTCTTTTGAGGGTTTTGTGATCGTCTTGATTTTTTAAAATGTTTCTAACCCTCGGTGACTCAGTCACTAAGTCGAGTGTGGCTCTTGCGACCCCAGAGACGACAGTCCGCCAGCTCCTCTGCCCGTGGCATTTCCCAGGAGAGAACACTGGAGTGGGTTGTCATTTCCTTCTCCGGGGGGTCTTCCCAACCCAGGGATTGAACCTGCATCTCCTGTGTCTCCTGCATTGCCTGTGGATTCTCTCCCACTGAGCCATCGGGGAAGTGAGCTTCCAATCCTTAGAAACGGCTATGTTGTTCTTGATGGTGGCCATCCTGCCCTGAACCAGCGAGCGCACTCCCATGCACTGTGCAGATGTGTCAGGAAGTTACTGCCAGTAAAGACGCCGTAGTTTAACAGGGAAGACATGCTGTCTCCACAGTCAGCCGACACGAACCTCCTGAGAGACCCCAGCCTCCTGCAGGGACGGCGGCTCCAGGGCTCCCCGAGGCTCACGACGCCAGTGCGGAGCTCCCCTGTCGTGTCCTTGGCAGCTGCTCCGCAGCTGGGTGACCGCGTCCGGCCGCTCGTGGCTTGTCTTTAACCAGGACTGTTTGCTCTCTAGGAAGAGTTCCCGTTCGGGCTGTGTTCGTGTCTCACCCTTGTCCTCGGTCAGAGCGCAGAGCAGCCGCAGCTGTCCGCTGGTGAGCCTGGGTCAGAACAGACCAGCCCCTGCTGAATGGCCTCTGACGCTGCCAGGAGACGTCCTCTAGCGGAGATGTAGGCAGGTCCAGACTGGGCCTCCTGATGATGTTTAACTGAGCTGGAGGAGACGGTGGCTTTTCACGAGGTGTCGGAGCTGAGGCCCAGCCTTCTCCCTGCCCGCCATCCTCTGCAGAAGCCTGAGGGACCAAGGCCACATCTCCCCCAGGAGGAGGGAGCCCACGGCAAGTGTGTGAGTGGGAGGCCTGCACCGCCTGCCTGGCGACGTGGCTGTAGGGGAGGCTCGGGCACAGCCGGGATGGACAGGACACAGATGGCCTCTGCTCCTCCTGCCGGCTGGAGAGACTGGCCCTTCGGTGGACAGCAGCGTGCCTGAGGACGTGTCCGCCACAGGGGCACGTGTGCCCGGGGTCCCCCCCACCTCGTCTTTCTCCGTCTCTGAGAGGTGGTGTCAGGGGCTGTGGAGCCCACGTCATCGAGAGTCTCCGGAGAGGTCAGACCTGGCACCGGTCACTTCAGGACTCAAACCTCCTGCTCCCACCTCCCCGCCATCCCTGCATGCCATCGGTGTTGTCACTGAAATTCCCAGGCTAGTCAGGGAGGCTCCAGGCCAGACTAGCTGCCGGGCAGGGCAGTCTTTGCACAGCAGGGCTGCAGGATGAACACTGAACCCCGATCTGGAAATCTTAAAACTAGTCTTAAAACCGCAAAACTAATTTGTGTCACACAAATTAGTAAGCCCTCGATCTCTTCTCAGACAAGGAAACAATTTCAGAATATTCTTTGACACAAGCTAGCTTATAACATTCTCAGTATCTGATAATTAAATTGAAAAAGACATCTAAAATCTTGTTACACATTTCATGAATTTCCAAATAAATGTATATGTTGCACTCGCTTCTGAAATAGCTCAAATACCGCATTCTTATGCTGATGTCATACTTCTTATAAGAAAATAAGGAAGTTTTTCTTTTACAGTCATTGATCCCTTGATCAGTATTTAAAATTCCAATCTTTTACAGAAATAAGTTCAATAGAGGGTGTTGACAGATCAGCCACGACCGAAGGGTTGGGGACTCACCAGGCTCAGCCACACGGCCTCTGGCGTGAGTGGCTGCGTGGCCAGCACGAACAGCCTCGCCCAGAGGCTGCCGTGGGCTCTGGGGGTGCAGGGGTCCACCTGGTGATTTCCCGGCGCTTTGTTGCCTGGGTGTTTTTCTGTTTTCATTCTTCAGACCGGCAACGCTTCTTTTCATAAATTAGATCAAAGCATCCTTCAGAAGATGCCGAAAACTGACAAGGGCTGGCAGGCCTCTTTGGAATTGCCCGGCTCAGTTCCCTAGCATCCAGAGCCGCGGATCAGCCTGAGCCTCGTGCACAGAAACACCCCCTGGGAGAGCCTCTCGTGGGCCACGCTCCTCGCTAGCACGTGCCATTTATACATTTCAAAGTAGACGATAGCTTTAGCCAGATAATAATTTTCAGAGATGCTGAGACTCATGGTGTAGGACGTCAGGTCTGCTGGGCTCAGGCGTGCTTTAGTCGGCTATTCAGGATACAAACCAAATTTTCCTCGAAACATTTTAATGTTTTAAAAAAAATCTCCAAGTTAAAAATTCATGTAGCTTACCAATAATGAGAAACATCAGGAATGAAAGTCCCTGCTCACTGCTCCGTTCTAGGGAGGATGAGATGGTGCTAGGGAGAAAGAGCCCGCCTGCCAGTGCGGGAGACAGAAGAGAGGCGGGTTCGATCCCTGGGTCACAGCAGGGCTGCAGGATGAACACTGAACCCCGATCTGGAAATCTTAAAACTAGTCTTAAAAAACTAATTTGTGTCACACAAATTAGTAAGCCCTCGATCTCTTCTCAGACAAGGAAACAATTTCAGAATATTCTTTGACACAAGCTAGCTTATAACATTCTCAGTATCTGATAATTAAATTGAAAAAGACATCTAAAATCTTGTTACACATTTCATGAATTTCCAAATAAATGTATATGTTGCACTCGCTTCTGAAATAGCTCAAATACCGCATTCTTATGCTGATGTCATACTTCTTATAAGAAAATAAGGAAGTTTTTCTTTTACAGTCATTGATCCCTTGATCAGTATTTAAAATTCCAATCTTTTACAGAAATAAGTTCAATAGAGGGTGTTGACAGATCAGCCACGACCGAAGGGTTGGGGACTCACCAGGCTCAGCCACACGGCCTCTGGCGTGAGTGGCTGCGTGGCCAGCACGAACAGCCTCGCCCAGAGGCTGCCGTGGGCTCTGGGGGTGCAGGGGTCCACCTGGTGATTTCCCGGCGCTTTGTTGCCTGGGTGTTTTTCTGTTTTCATTCTTCAGACCGGCAACGCTTCTTTTCATAAATTAGATCAAAGCATCCTTCAGAAGATGCCGAAAACTGACAAGGGCTGGCAGGCCTCTTTGAACTTGCCGGCTCAGTTCCCTAGCATCCAGAGCCGCGGATCAGCCTGAGCCTCGTGCACAGAAACACCCCCTGGGAGAGCCTCTCGTGGGCCACGCTCCTCGCTAGCACGTGCCATTTATACATTTCAAAGTAGACGATAGCTTTAGCCAGATAATAATTTTCAGAGATGCTGAGACTCATGGTGTAGGACGTCAGGTCTGCTGGGCTCAGGCGTGCTTTAGTCGGCTATTCAGGATACAAACCAAATTTTCCTCGAAACATTTTAATGTTTTAAAAAAAATCTCCAAGTTAAAAATTCATGTAGCTTACCAATAATGAGAAACATCAGGAATGAAAGTCCCTGCTCACTGCTCCGTTCTAGGGAGGATGAGATGGTGCTAGGGAGAAAGAGCCCGCCTGCCAGTGCGGGAGACAGAAGAGAGGCGGGTTCGATCCCTGGGTCGGGAAGATCCCCTGAAGGAAGGCATGGCCACCCACTCCAGTGCTGTTGCCTGGAAAATCCACGGACAGCGGAGCCTGGTGGGCTACCGTTTACAGGGTCACCGAGAGTGGCCACGACTGAAGTGACTGAGCACACACAAGGACAATGAGAACTTTATCTCACTGACGAACTGCTCTGAGGCTCTAGTGTCTAAGGGACTTGCATACTATCTTTCTTTAAAAAAATTATATGCATATATATATATATATATATATTTGCCTCTAAGTCACCATTTACTTTTCATCCATCTTGCTTATCTTTGTCCTGTGTGGGCCTCCCACTGCAGTGCCCTCTCCGTTGCAGAGCACTGGCTCTGGGCGCATGCACTCCAGAGCACTGGCTGGTAATCGGACACATCGGCAGGGGCCTTTTATGATGTGATTTCAGAAATAGAAAGTGTGTAAGGATACTAAACGAGCCCCACCTACATTTTACTCCAATTCGCCAATTATTTCCATTTGTCCATCTATCAGTTGTGCATCTTCTCTTTCTATGATCATCTGATAAACCTCTCTCTCTCACCACCCCCACTCCCCCCACACACATTTTCAGACATGATGTTCCTTCACTCTTAAACATTTCCTCATGCATTTCCTTACAGTAAGGTCATTCTGTCTGATAAGCACAGCAAAATGTTCAAAGTCAGGAAGTCAGACTTGATCTGACGTTACCTAATCCAAAACCCTTCTGCAGCGCTCTCCCGTTGTCCCGTGACGTCCTTCATTCCCATTGCAGCGGTCGCGCCTGAGATCCGGGACCCGGGTGTCTGGCTCGTCCTCGTCCAGGTTGGCTTCTCTCACTTTTATGTGTCACTGCTTGGATGTCCTTAAAGAGAATGAAAGTTATTTTATCAAATGTTCAGTGCGGGTTTGTCTGATGTTTCCTCATGATGAGACTCAGACTTTGCATTTCTTGACAAGAAAGAATGATTCTGTGCTCTTGCAAGTCATTCCTAATGGCTGTGGCTATTCACACCTCACTTCGAGCCCCAAAGCAAAGCCAGGACGGTAGTTCTGGCTCCCGTATTTCTAATTCCCCTCCACCGCCCTGAGAAGCCGAGCACCTTACCCTCGGCGTACGTGCTCGTCCACACAGTCCTAGCATTTAAGAAGTGCCTTTCCGCAGTGCCAGCCACTGAGAAAGCAGCTCACCAGCCAGGGCCAGCGTGCGTCCACAGCTCTTCTGGGTCTTTAAGGTCAGTTACACAGCCAGGCTATCGTGTCCTAGGCTCTTGGGTGAGCTTCTCCCCTCTTCAGGGAGTCCGTGTTAATTGGAATACAGTTGTGTTCCCTGGTTTCTGGAGCCTCTTTTAGGCCCTGACAGTGTTGTCCTGAGTGCCGGCAGCCAGACATGCAAGTGTGACCTTCTGTCTGTGGAATTCTAGGGAAGATAAAACCCACGTGGTGACAGAAGGCCGCTCAGGGCTGGCCTGGGGCTGTGTGTTGTGGCCCAGAAACCACATGCATGGGCGTAAGTGACTCTCTGGGCTATCTACCCTGAGGATGGGGTGGCCACACAGAGGTATGCTTTGTCAAAACTCTCTCAAACGTTCACGTCATACAAGTGCGTTTTATCACATGCAAATTCTACTTTGAAGTTGAATTTTTAAAAAAGAAAGGGATGCTTTCAGAAAAACAAAAGCTAGGAGAACATATTTCTATGAGACCGGCACCCCAAGATACCCTACAAGGAAAGGCAGTGCTGGAAATTAAAGAAGATTGTCTCGGAGGCGAGCCCGGAGGTGGAGGAGTGCAGAGCCCCGCTCAGGGCCTTGGTCCCTGTGTCCTCCCCTGGGGAGACGTCCAGGATGCCCGTCCTCCACCGGGGCCGGTCCTGGGAAGGGACCCTGGGAAGGCAGTTCCTCGCGGAGCGGGTGTGGAGCAGCCCGAGGAAGGTGTCCTCGTAGTGGTGGGGGCACTGCAGGTGGTCCCGTTCCGAACTCGCGCAGGGCACGTCACTGGTCAGTTTCCCAGTGAGGAGGGAGGGAGGCGCGCCCGGACCTGTCAGAGACGTGGTCCAGCTGTGAGGACCCCATGCCGGGACCAGCGCTCCTCCCCCAGCTCAGAGCTTCTGGGGGACTGTTGCAAACGTTTATCCTCTGGAATATCTGTTTGACAAGAATTCGGAAAACAGAAATGAATAAAAACAGAGCTCTCGGGGATGAAAAGTCTGTGGTCCAAGGACTTCGGGAGGACAGTGGTAATAGGCAGCTGTGAGAATTACAGGGACGGCACGGAACGCTTTCTAAACCTTGACAGCCACAATCAAGGTCACAACCCCAGCGCTGGCAAGACTGGAGAGAGGAGGGAGTGGGAACCTGAGCCTTGCTCGCCGCTTCTCCCAGCCAGGCGAGTCGCTCGTTACTGAGCAAACTGGAAACTTGATCTAAACAAAGGACTAAAGCCCCAGTATTTTTCATAATGTTTTCATCTTTACAATCTCAGAGGGATCTTGTAGGAAGTAAAATATAAAGAGATATTTGTCTAAAACCCACCAGTTTCCTCAGCTTTACCTTTGTCTGTGGAATTCTAGGAAGATAAAACCCACGTGGTGACAGAAGGCCGCTCAGGGCTGGCCTGGGGCTGTGTTGTGGCCCAGAAACCACATGCATGGGCGTAAGTGACTCTCTGGGCTATCTACCCTGAGGATGGGGTGGCCACACAGAGGTATGCTTTGTCAAAACTCTCTCAAACGTTCACGTCATACAAGTGCGTTTTATCACATGCAAATTCTACTTTGAAGTTGAATTTTTAAAAAAGAAAGGGATGCTTTCAGAAAAACAAAAGCTAGGAGAACATATTTCTATGAGACCGGCACCCCAAGATACCCTACAAGGAAAGGCAGTGCTGGAAATTAAAGAAGATTGTCTCGGAGGCGAGCCCGGAGGTGGAGGAGTGCAGAGCCCC
>JAIOJX010000005.1:177848760-177973760 GCA_022376925.1 Tragulus kanchil | reverse complement strand
TAGAAAAGTTCTACTTCTGAATCAGAATCTATCTTTTGAATTTTTCAGTTTTAAAATCTCTGCTCATTGGTCAGAATCTAGCCTTAAACATTATATAACTCAAATATACATTGTAAAAGCATTTTCCATGCTATTATAGCTTTGAGAGTTCAGCATTGTGATGGTTTGTCTTGGAGTTTTGAATTCAGACATACCAGCTGCACTGTTTCCTTGGAAGCTGAGAAAGTAGAGAAGTGACGTGACCCCCCCGCCCCCCACTGCTCTCCTCACGGGGACTAACTGCCGGGATGAGCTAACGAGGAGGTCGCTGAAGACCAGGCCAGGAGCCTGACCCAGAGGGCGACTGGTGTCAGAGGCCTGCGGGTCTGCGGGGCTTCTCCAGGTCCCACCCACAGAGGCTCCAGTGTTCAGTTGAGGCGGGAGAAGTGTTTCTAGTCTCCAGCTTTTGTTACGTGTGTGGTCTTACATGTCATGCTTGCTTTCTCTTTGGACAGATCTTTCTAAATAATTCCTTTGCTCTGGACTCAGCGTGGATATATCCCGAGGAATCAAGGTTGTTTCATGGGCATGAAAAGCCTCAACTGCTGGCCAACCAAGTAGCCGTGTCCTTGTCTAGACCAGCGCCTGCCTCCAGGCCGCTCTCCACGGTGGTGTTAGTGCCTCAGCCCGCTCCAGGTCGGTGCACACACGGCAGGGACAGGGCGTCGGTGTTTTGTGTCTGTGTGCTTCCTTTAGCTACAAATTAGCTCAGAGTATGAAAAATATATTTGTCCTTTTAATGAAATAATTTTTTTCAGTAGAATATAATTCCTTTTTTTGGTGGGCATGATTCCTTTTCATCAAGAAATTGAGGTTGGGCAGCTTATTCACTGCTTTTGGAGAATGGGATCTGTTTTAAGGGGAAGAGAGCCTAAAACGAGTTGTACCGAATCCTGTTTTTGGTGCTCTGTTTTTAGAATGGGCCCAAATGGTCTGTGGATAGCTCTTTGGAGGGGCCTGAGTTGATCAGACAACTCTTTAAGTGTGCTTCTTCAGTGGGATGAGGGCACAGCTCCGTGCTTCCCCCGAGAGTCTGGGGATGCTGGGATGGGCTATAGATGTGAGTTGCTTGGGATGCGTCCTTTAGTTTAAAATAGTTGGATTCCATGGAACAGTAGAAAAGTTCTACTTCTGAATCAGAATCTATCTTTTGAATTTTTCAGTTTTAAAATCTCTGCTCATTGGTCAGAATCTAGCCTTAAACATTATATAACTCAAATATACATTGTAAAAGCATTTTCCATGCTATTATAGCTTTGAGAGTTCAGCATTGTGATGGTTTGTCTTGGAGTTTTGAATTCAGACATACCAGCTGCACTGTTTCCTTGGAAGCTGAGAAAGTAGAGAAGTGACGTGACCCCCCCGCCCCCCACTGCTCTCCTCACGGGGACTAACTGCCGGGATGAGCTAACGAGGAGGTCGCTGAAGACCAGGCCAGGAGCCTGACCCAGAGGGCGACTGGTGTCAGAGGCCTGCGGGTCTGCGGGGCTTCTCCAGGTCCCACCCACAGAGGCTCCAGTGTTCAGTTGAGGCGGGAGAAGTGTTTCTAGTCTCCAGCTTTTGTTACGTGTGTGGTCTTACATGTCATGCTTGCTTTCTCTTTGGACAGATCTTTCTAAATAATTCCTTTGCTCTGGACTCAGCGTGGATATATCCCGAGGAATCAAGGTTGTTTCATGGGCATGAAAAGCCTCAACTGCTGGCCAACCAAGTAGCCGTGTCCTTGTCTAGACCAGCGCCTGCCTCCAGGCCGCTCTCCACGGTGGTGTTAGTGCCTCAGCCCGCTCCAGGTCGGTGCACACACGGCAGGGACAGGGCGTCGGTGTTTTGTGTCTGTGTGCTTCCTTTAGCTACAAATTAGCTCAGAGTATGAAAAATATATTTGTCCTTTTAATGAAATAATTTTTTTCAGTAGAATATAATTCCTTTTTTTGGTGGGCATGATTCCTTTTCATCAAGAAATTGAGGTTGGGCAGCTTATTCACTGCTTTTGGAGAATGGGATCTGTTTTAAGGGGAAGAGAGCCTAAAACGAGTTGTACCGAATCCTGTTTTTGGTGCTCTGTTTTTAGAATGGGCCCAAATGGTCTGTGGATAGCTCTTTGGAGGGGCCTGAGTTGATCAGACAACTCTTTAAGTGTGCTTCTTCAGTGGGATGAGGGCACAGCTCCGTGCTTCTGAGGACCCAGGCCCACATGAGAGTCTGGGGGATGCTGGGATGGGCTATAGATGTGAGTTGCTTGGGAGATGCGTTCTGGTCTCTCCTTGGCATCTAGTGACCTGAAAGAACATTTGTCCCAGAACAGACTCCCATGAAACTATCCCTGCTTGAAAGATGACACAATAAACCTATATAGTAACAGAAGAATAAAATCATATGGATTTTGAAGTTGATTTTAAAAGCCACCTTAACATATGGTCACATTACCACAGCGATCTTGCAGCGGCTTCCATTGTGGGGAAGTTCACGACTCTAGAATTTGTGGTCTCCCTTGTCACTTGTGACAAGACGGTCTCAGAGGGCAGCCCTCCAGTCTAGGAACCAGCACCTGCACCTGTGCACAGTGCTGTGTGTTCCTCTCTCTTTCTGCCTAATGATCCCAAGTTGCTATGGGTCCTGTTTGGTAGTAAGTCAGAAAGAACACTCAGCTGCAGTAAGTCCCCCACATATGAACAAGGTCAGTCCCGGAAGTGCATTCATAAGTCCAATTTGTTCATACGTCCAACAGAGTCAGTCAGGTACCAAACTAACACAGTGACTATATAGTACTGTACTGTCATAGGTTTATAATATTTTTAACATAAATAATACCTCAAAAACACAAAAAGAGAACATCTTTCATCTCATAGTATGGAACCTTCAAAAGAGCACTAGTCCCATCCATATCACTGCTGCTTTTGCGCCTGCTCTGGGCATCCCTGGTCTGAAATGAAGGCAGTGCACGCTGTCCTCTGGTCAGGGCTGAACAGTGAAGGATACCGAGCACAGCTTCTTGTAGAGGGTGCACACGCGTGACAGCGTGCACGGGACCCAGGAGCTCGCTTCTGTGAGTGGACGTGCGAGTGCACATTTGCGTCTTTGAAAGTTAGCCGTGGGAAGGCTCCTAGCAGAGGGCTCACTGCATCTGTGTTTTCTCTCAGGCGGAAGCTGAGGTTTTGACTGAGACATGCTTCTTCCCCTATAGTCATCTATTACTCAGTTATTAAAATCTGAGTAAGCATCGTGCATGCCTGCACTCATTTTACACTAAAATGATCACATTTCCTTTTTAATTGAATGACCAGAGATGATCAGAGAGCATGCATTAGACTCATATTCCAGGGCTTTCGATGTTTCTGTCGGCACATGAAAGTAGAGTATTTGACTTTCCTAGTGCATTGGCAATGCTGTCACAAAAATCATCAGCACGTTTAGTTTCAAAAATAGTGAAATTAGTTCCATTGTTTGAACAAAAGCTTTGAGTGACCTTTCCTCCTGTCAGCTCATTCTCGAATATCATATTGACATTTGCATTATAACCTGAATCCTCTTAGAAAGCTCATACTGTGGGAAGGCTAAGTACCTATTTAGTTGAAGAAGCTTATGGTGAATTATCATAGCTTTTCTATCATAGGGCATTCTCACTTTCCATTTTGTGGCACATATTTCATACTTGAAGCATATTCTTTTTTTTAGGCACAGTGCTGTGTGTTCCTCTCTTTCTGCCTAATGATCCCAAGTTGCTATGGGTCCTGTTTGGTAGTAAGTCAGAAAGAACACTCAGCTGCAGTAAGTCCCCCACATATGAACAAGGTCAGTCCCGGAAGTGCATTCATAAGTCCAATTTGTTCATACGTCCAACAGAGTCAGTCAGGTACCAAACTAACACAGTGACTATATAGTACTGTACTGTCATAGGTTTATAATATTTTTAACATAAATAATACCTCAAAAACACAAAAAGAGAACATCTTTCATCTCATAGTATGGAACCTTCAAAAGAGCACTAGTCCCATCCATATCACTGCTGCTTTTGCGCCTGCTCTGGGCATCCCTGGTCTGAAATGAAGGCAGTGCACGCTGTCCTCTGGTCAGGGCTGAACAGTGAAGGATACCGAGCACAGCTTCTTGTAGAGGGTGCACACGCGTGACAGCGTGCACGGGACCCAGGAGCTCGCTTCTGTGAGTGGACGTGCGAGTGCACATTTGCGTCTTTGAAAGTTAGCCGTGGGAAGGCTCCTAGCAGAGGGCTCACTGCATCTGTGTTTTCTCTCAGGCGGAAGCTGAGGTTTTGACTGAGACATGCTTCTTCCCCTATAGTCATCTATTACTCAGTTATTAAAATCTGAGTAAGCATCGTGCATGCCTGCACTCATTTTACACTAAAATGATCACATTTCCTTTTTAATTGAATGACCAGAGATGATCAGAGAGCATGCATTAGACTCATATTCCAGGGCTTTCGATGTTTCTGTCGGCACATGAAAGTAGAGTATTTGACTTTCCTAGTGCATTGGCAATGCTGTCACAAAAATCATCAGCACGTTTAGTTTCAAAAATAGTGAAATTAGTTCCATTGTTTGAACAAAAGCTTTGAGTGACCTTTCCTCCTGTCAGCTCATTCTCGAATATCATATTGACATTTGCATTATAACC
Organism: Tragulus kanchil; assembly: GCA_022376925.1. Lineage (NCBI taxonomy): Eukaryota > Metazoa > Chordata > Mammalia > Artiodactyla > Tragulidae > Tragulus > Tragulus kanchil. The sequence continues at coordinate 177,969,086 of JAIOJX010000005.1, read as the reverse complement.
TGAATCCTCTTAGAAAGCTCATACTGTGGGAAGGCTAAGTACCTATTTAGTTGAAGAAGCTTATGGTGAATTATCATAGCTTTTCTATCATAGGGCATTCTCACTTTCCATTTTGTGGCACATATTTCATACTTGAAGCATATTCATGTAAATTTTACCTTTTGACTTTTTGTGCTGTGCTCTCAGTTGCTCAGTTGTGTCCAGCTCTCTGTGACTCCATGGGCCTTAGCCTTCTAGGCACCTCTGTCCATGGGATTCTCTAGGCAAGAATACTGCAATGGGCTGCCATTTCCTCCTCCAGGGGATTCTCCCAATGCAGGGATCAAACCAATGTCTCTTTCATCTCCTGCACTGGCAGGTGGATTTTTTACTCCTAGTGCCACCTAGCAACCCCCTTGGCTTTTGACTAAGCTATATTTTATACTAACATGGTTGATCATGGAATAATTATCCACCATGTCTACCATTTGTTAGATCTCTTCCTTGAATTCTTAGATTATTTTTTGGAAGCATGAACCGTAAGACTATAACATGGCTTCATGTAGATTTTGGGGAATAATGTATGTGTCTTCAGATCTATTTTACAAACAGTCAAATGCTTTTGTTTTGAGATGGGAATTTCTGAACTGCTACATGAAATTTTTGGTTGTTTGATTCATTTCAGAATTCTCCGAAATTAGTATTCTGGAAAGCCTGTATTAAATGACCCTTAGTCCAAAGAATACATTTAGGGAGTGGTTTATATGTTATTGACTACTTAACTGAGAACTTAGAAAGGGGAACTTAGTAAAGGTGGAAGGTAAATGCAGCGTCCAGTCAGTTAAAATAAGATGTGTTGTTTCAATTACACCATAATTCATGAAAAAATGGAGTCTCATTAAAGCCTTTTACATGTAAATTTTCAGGTATGTTATTGGAAGTTTTTTGTTATAATTGCTATTGAATTTTATATCTTGCTAAAATTCATAAACTTAAATATGTTTTTTTTTTTTTTATCAATAGGTAATTCATGACTATATTGCATAATTAGTTCCATTGTTTGAACAAAAGCTTTGAGTGACCTTTCCTCCTGTCAGCTCATTCTCGAATATCATATTGACATTTGCATTATAACCTGAATCCTCTTAGAAAGCTCATACTGTGGGAAGGCTAAGTACCTATTTAGTTGAAGAAGCTTATGGTGAATTATCATAGCTTTTCTATCATAGGGCATTCTCACTTTCCATTTTGTGGCACATATTTCATACTTGAAGCATATTCATGTAAATTTTACCTTTTGACTTTTTGTGCTGTGCTCTCAGTTGCTCAGTTGTGTCCAGCTCTCTGTGACTCCATGGGCCTTAGCCTTCTAGGCACCTCTGTCCATGGGATTCTCTAGGCAAGAATACTGCAATGGGCTGCCATTTCCTCCTCCAGGGGATTCTCCCAATGCAGGGATCAAACCAATGTCTCTTTCATCTCCTGCACTGGCAGGTGGATTTTTTACTCCTAGTGCCACCTAGCAACCCCCTTGGCTTTTGACTAAGCTATATTTTATACTAACATGGTTGATCATGGAATAATTATCCACCATGTCTACCATTTGTTAGATCTCTTCCTTGAATTCTTAGATTATTTTTTGGAAGCATGAACCGTAAGACTATAACATGGCTTCATGTAGATTTTGGGGAATAATGTATGTGTCTTCAGATCTATTTTACAAACAGTCAAATGCTTTTGTTTTGAGATGGGAATTTCTGAACTGCTACATGAAATTTTTGGTTGTTTGATTCATTTCAGAATTCTCCGAAATTAGTATTCTGGAAAGCCTGTATTAAATGACCCTTAGTCCAAAGAATACATTTAGGGAGTGGTTTATATGTTATTGACTACTTAACTGAGAACTTAGAAAGGGGAACTTAGTAAAGGTGGAAGGTAAATGCAGCGTCCAGTCAGTTAAAATAAGATGTGTTGTTTCAATTACACCATAATTCATGAAAAAATGGAGTCTCATTAAAGCCTTTTACATGTAAATTTTCAGGTATGTTATTGGAAGTTTTTTGTTATAATTGCTATTGAATTTTATATCTTGCTAAAATTCATAAACTTAAATATATTGATTTATATTATATAAATCTACACATTTATAAATATATCACATTATATATAGTACATCAATAGGTAATTCATGACTATATTGCATAATGATATTCTATGTTGATCTGTCTTGTAAATTATATTTAGAAGTAAGTGGCCATTGGATCATAAATATATTTTATTGATCCCTTTTCAATTCATCAGCAAAGTGCTATTAGAACTCCAGGAGAGCCAGGGGTGTCAGACTCACCTTATTTTCCACAGAGCTGGCAGGTTCAGCATTTTCCTTTCTTGGGTAGACAGTACCTTTGTGTAATAATTGGTCCTGACAATGGCGGCGTGCACCCTGAGCTCAAGGCTGTGAGGCTAGAGAGTGACTTCGTCTGAGTGAGCACGGGTGACCTCTGAGACAGTATCACGCCCTCTGGTCGGGGGTTGGTTGGGGAGTAGCTATGTAGGTCTTAGATAGTATTAGCACCACTTGAACACGTATCATCTAAAACTGAGTAAATACTTTGAAGGGCTTCCTTTTTTGGTATATACTAGACTGACTTGTGTTGAGAATGAAGGTTGCACAGAGACCTCAAGCGAGCCTGCTAGTCCCTGAGAAGAGCAGAACGCAGGCAGTCGTGTTCCCGCCTGTGCTCATCGCAGGCGCCTGCCCCGCTGCGGGCGGTGTGGGTGAGGGCTGGGCAAGGTGCCCCCAGGCGCACGCTCTCCTGGGGAGCCTGCAGCCCGTAGAGGACCACCCAGCACTGCGATCCTGGGGGCTTTCTGCAGAGGTCCCAGGAGGGTCCCAGGAGGGTCTCAGCAGGGTGATCAGGAACACACGAAGGTCAGAGGAATTGACTGAGTCAAGAAAGGGAGCAAGAGGGGAATGGCAGAGTCACAAACCCAGAAGAGCTGTTTCATGAGATGACAAGCTGCTGGAGGAGGGGTGGCGGCGGGGCAGCGGTGGCCCAGAGAAGAACCCGTTACCTGGTGGGACCTGCGCCGTGAGTCCCAGGCTCCCTCCCGAGTGCCCTGGCGTTTCCCATCCTTCCTCGGCTCGGGAGCCGTGGCTCTGTCAGGAAAGTGTAAGTCCATCCTCAGGAAGCAGAACGGATGAGAAGATAGAGTCTTCTCAGAAAAATAAATACAAGCTACAAAAATATGCACAGCTACCACTGTACCAGAAACCTAAGTCTCCAGGGAGTGATTTAGTGGCTTTTTAAGGATATCCTTAATTACAGTGCGAACGGGTTGAAATGAGCAGTCAGCTAGGACTCGTTCACCCCCAGGCCTCGGACGTCAGTGCAGGAGGAGGAGGATGCTCAGGGCCAGCGAGACGCCTGCGTCTCTTCGGGGCTCTCTACACCCGGGCCGAGGCCTCCCTCTTTGGTCTCCACTGCCAGTGTCTCCCTTCTCTCATGCTGCGCTGGGCCCCTCTTTGCCCCGGGGCGAAACGGGCTGCTGCTTCAGTGGTTGGGGGGGGTGGAGACAGTACCTTTGTGTAATAATTGGTCCTGACAATGGCGGCGTGCACCCTGAGCTCAAGGCTGTGAGGCTAGAGAGTGACTTCGTCTGAGTGAGCACGGGTGACCTCTGAGACAGTATCACGCCCTCTGGTCGGGGGTTGGTTGGGGAGTAGCTATGTAGGTCTTAGATAGTATTAGCACCACTTGAACACGTATCATCTAAAACTGAGTAAATACTTTGAAGGGCTTCCTTTTTTGGTATATACTAGACTGACTTGTGTTGAGAATGAAGGTTGCACAGAGACCTCAAGCGAGCCTGCTAGTCCCTGAGAAGAGCAGAACGCAGGCAGTCGTGTTCCCGCCTGTGCTCATCGCAGGCGCCTGCCCCGCTGCGGGCGGTGTGGGTGAGGGCTGGGCAAGGTGCCCCCAGGCGCACGCTCTCCTGGGGAGCCTGCAGCCCGTAGAGGACCACCCAGCACTGCGATCCTGGGGGCTTTCTGCAGAGGTCCCAGGAGGGTCCCAGGAGGGTCTCAGCAGGGTGATCAGGAACACACGAAGGTCAGAGGAATTGACTGAGTCAAGAAAGGGAGCAAGAGGGGAATGGCAGAGTCACAAACCCAGAAGAGCTGTTTCATGAGATGACAAGCTGCTGGAGGAGGGGTGGCGGCGGGGCAGCGGTGGCCCAGAGAAGAACCCGTTACCTGGTGGGACCTGCGCCGTGAGTCCCAGGCTCCCTCCCGAGTGCCCTGGCGTTTCCCATCCTTCCTCGGCTCGGGAGCCGTGGCTCTGTCAGGAAAGTGTAAGTCCATCCTCAGGAAGCAGAACGGATGAGAAGATAGAGTCTTCTCAGAAAAATAAATACAAGCTACAAAAATATGCACAGCTACCACTGTACCAGAAACCTAAGTCTCCAGGGAGTGATTTAGTGGCTTTTTAAGGATATCCTTAATTACAGTGCGAACGGGTTGAAATGAGCAGTCAGCTAGGACTCGTTCACCCCCAGGCCTCGGACGTCAGTGCAGGAGGAGGAGGATGCTCAGGGCCAGCGAGACGCCTGCGTCTCTTCGGGGCTCTCTACACCCGGGCCGAGGCCTCCCTCTTTGGTCTCCACTGCCAGTGTCTCCCTTCTCTCATGCTGCGCTGGGCCCCTCTTTGCCCCGGGGCGAAACGGGCTTGCGCTGCTTCTGAGGATGTGAGGTGTATCGCGGCTGGAGGCGGGAGCAAGGCCAGTGTGGAAAGAGGGTGCGTGAGAGTCTCTGTTCTTCGTGTTCCTCAAGCTGTTCAGAAATGTGCCAGCTAAGCGGCAGAGGATCCAGCCTGAGAACGATGAGCTCAGCTTCTGTTCAGGAAGGACACGTGGCACAATAGTTTGCTGGAAACTACAGGTTTGTCCAGAAGTCGTCTATCTCTCATTGCCCTTTGGCTGAAGATCAAAGAGCCTGGTTCTACCAGTATCATGTTGGGAACCATTGACTGTGATGCTCAACAGAGACTAGAGAGAGGGAAAGCAAATGCACGATGAGGTGGAGCGCCAGAAACCATCCTGCTTCATGAGAGACTCGTCTACTCAAGAGACGCAGAAGGAAGACAGATCTGGGCAAGGAGGACTCATCTACTCAAGAGACGCAGAAGGAAGACAGATCTGGGCAAGGAGGACTCATCTACTCAAGAGATGCAGAAGGAGGACAGATCTGGGCAAGGAGGACTCACCTACTCAAGAGATGCAGAAGGAAGACGGATCTAGGCAAGGAGGACTCGTCTACTCAAGAGACGCAGAAGGAAGACAGATCTGGGCAAGGAGGACTCATCTACTAAAGAGATGCAGAAGAAAGACAGATCTGGGCAAGGAGGACTTGTCTACTCAAGAGATGCAGAAGGAAGACAGATCTGGGCAAGGAGGACTCGTCTACTCAAGAGACACAGAAGGAAGACAGGTCTGGGCAAGGAGGACTCGTCTACTCAAGAGATGCAGAAGAAAGACAGATTTGGGCAAGGAGGACTCGTCTACTCAAGAGACGCAGAAGGAAGACAGATCTGGACAAAGGCTTTGCACAGGAACTTGTAAATGTTTTGTGTAAATCAGCAGTTGATTCACCTTAAGAAGAAAAGAATGTTACAGGAAAGCAGTACAGAAAACTTCCCGGGAGCTGGCGGAGGCATGATGTCATGTGGAAAAATGGTTTGGGGAGAGAAGGTGACATGGAAGGGTTCTTAGGCACACGTAACTGTGATGGGGGCAGAGACAGAACCATGACAAAGTGACGTTTGAGACACAGCCAAGTGGCAGTGTGGTTGTTCAGTCATGTCCGACTCTTTGCGAGCACATGGACGAGCCATGGAATTCTTTAGGCAAGAATGCTGGAGTGCATTGCCATCCCCTTCTCCAGGGGATCGTCCCAACCCAGTGATGGAACCCCAGTCTCCCACTTTGCAGGTGAATTCTCTACCATCTGAGCCACCAGGGAAGCCAAATGACACATCAACATTGACTTGAACTCCTTGAAAAAGAAATGTAATGCAGCAGATATATGAGTCTGGCAAAACCACATGCCTTGCTCACCATATTGTGGTGAAGCTTATGAGTGGGAGAGTTGCTCTCCACAGGGAGACAGAATGGGCACAGCGTCAGACCAGGGAATAGTGCTAGATGTGCTCACCGGATAGGGCAACTCTCTCTCTCACCTTAGAGAGTTAGGAGGGAAAAAGCTTGTGATCAAAGAAATATATACCCAACAAGGAAGTCACTCATAAATATAAGGACGGAAAAGACATTCTCAACCCACCAATGGATTGACTTTTCTTGTCTGATGTTCTGGCCTCAAGTTCTACATTAGCGTTGCTGCCACTCCATGTTCCTATTTTACCTTGCATATCAGTGCTTGTCCTATTTAATTTATTTTTTAATTGGAGGAAAAATGCTTCCCACAGTTGTGCTGCTTTGTGCTGAGCAGCAATGCGAACCAGTCATAATTGTTTCAGGTTTAGGCCAGTCATTTAAAGGCATGGTTTCCACTTTTGCCATTTAAAGGTGGAGTTCAGCATACTTATATTTGATTTTATATTTTTGTATTTCTTCTTTCAAGTTATTCTTCCTGTTTTCAATGGTCTTTTGCTATTTCTTTATTTTAGTCTGCTTTTATTCTTTGCTATGCCTTATGTTTTTTGTTTAATTTGTTTACTTTTGTTTTATATGGTGATTTGGAATCTGTTCATACTGGTTCTTTTTTGTCAAGCAATTAGCAGTAAGATTTAGAAGAAAATAGATTTAATTTTGTGTTTCCTCTCATTTTCAAATCATGACACCACCATTCCTTTAGAATGTTTTAATAGAGTATTAAAAATTTGGAAAAACTTTATATCATAAAGATTTATGTTTTTCTCTTCAGTTTCCCCCACTAATTAAAGAACGAGCTTAAAATGGGGGTGAAATGTTCCAGAATACCTCTTACTGTCCACAATTTTTTTCATTAATTTAGAATATATATAAGCATTTGTTAATTTGGTTGCAGAATGACTGGATAATTCTGAGAAGTTTTTCTCCCCAAGCTGAAAAAGAAAAAGAATAATTAGAATCTGACTACATAACCTCAAATTATGTTGGTAAAATTGGAAAGAGGATAAGTGAAAAATGTGAAGGTACAAACTATTTCAAAGTCCCTCACATAGTTTAATAGAAGCTGAGGCACTAGGAATCTGTCAACACTGGAAGCCCAGATATCAAGGTTATCCAAAACCAACTTAGTAGAATGACTCCTGCCCTGTGCAAGTCTTATAAATATGAATAAACCAAGAGCCATCTACCACTGGTGCAGGGCAGGGTGTGAAGAGCGACCTTCTTCTGTGGTGCAGGATTATGGGAATGGCTGAAAGTCGAGGGGCGCAAAGATCGAGACTCAGCTACACTAGAAGTTACTCTAAGAAAAAGACATCGTTAGTGGGTTTGGAAGCCTCTGGGGCAGGGAAGGCGGCCATGGCAACCACACTCAAACAAGGTCCCCTCTGATGTTCTGGCCTCAAGTTCTACATTAGCGTTGCTGCCACTCCATGTTCCTATTTTACCTTGCATATCAGTGCTTGTCCTATTTAATTTATTTTTTAATTGTATTGAAAATGCTTCCCACAGTTGTGCTGCTTTGTGCTGAGCAGCAATGCGAACCAGTCATAATTGTTTCAGGTTTAGGCCAGTCATTTAAAGGCATGGTTTCCACTTTTGCCATTTAAAGGTGGAGTTCAGCATACTTATATTTGATTTTATATTTTTGTATTTCTTCTTTCAAGTTATTCTTCCTGTTTTCAATGGTCTTTTGCTATTTCTTTATTTTAGTCTGCTTTTATTCTTTGCTATGCCTTATGTTTTTTGTTTAATTTGTTTACTTTTGTTTTATATGGTGATTTGGAATCTGTTCATACTGGTTCTTTTTTGTCAAGCAATTAGCAGTAAGATTTAGAAGAAAATAGATTTAATTTTGTGTTTCCTCTCATTTTCAAATCATGACACCACCATTCCTTTAGAATGTTTTAATAGAGTATTAAAATTTGGAAAAACTTTATATCATAAAGATTTATGTTTTCTCTTCAGTTTCCCCCACTAATTAAAGAACGAGCTTAAAATGGGGGTGAAATGTTCCAGAATACCTCTTACTGTCCACAATTTTTTTCATTAATTTAGAATATATATAAGCATTTGTTAATTTGGTTGCAGAATGACTGGATAATTCTGAGAAGTTTTTCTCCCCAAGCTGAAAAAGAAAAAGAATAATTAGAATCTGACTACATAACCTCAAATTATGTTGGTAAAATTGGAAAGAGGATAAGTGAAAAATGTGAAGGTACAAACTATTTCAAAGTCCCTCACATAGTTTAATAGAAGCTGAGGCACTAGGAATCTGTCAACACTGGAAGCCCAGATATCAAGGTTATCCAAAACCAACTTAGTAGAATGACTCCTGCCCTGTGCAAGTCTTATAAATATGAATAAACCAAGAGCCATCTACCACTGGTGCAGGGCAGGGTGTGAAGAGCGACCTTCTTCTGTGGTGCAGGATTATGGGAATGGCTGAAAGTCGAGGGGCGCAAAGATCGAGACTCAGCTACACTAGAAGTTACTCTAAGAAAAAGACATCGTTAGTGGGTTTGGAAGCCTCTGGGGCAGGGAAGGCGGCCATGGCAACCACACTCAAACAAGGTCACCCCAAGACGTCGACATGCCTCCTCCACAAACAGCCCGACAGAAGGAAGGTGTGCCCACATCCAGAAGTAAATCCTGTTTACCTCATTCTCTATTGTTCTACTCGGAACGTCTGGCATTGAACAAAAAAGTCACAAGATGCACAAAACAGGAAATGACAAACAACTGTCAAGAGATGAGATAAACAACAGAACTAGATCCTAGGATGACATGGTTTGGAACTGTCAGTCAGGGACTTTGAAATAACTATGATTCATATGTTAATGAGTTTAATGGAAAAGGAGGGCAACTTGGATGAAAAATAGAGAATGTCATCATAGTAATGGAAAATATTAAAAGAATCATAGTGATGTACTAGACAAAGTGAAACATGGTATCAGAAATGGAGGATTATTTTGGTGGACTCATGAGCAGAGAATAGCAAAGAGAGATAAGAAAGCCTTCTTAAGTGAACAATGCAAAGAAAGAAGGAAACAATAGAACAGGAAAAACTAGAGATCACTTCAAGATAACTGGAGGTTCTAAGGGAGCATGTCATGCAAAGATGGGCACAGTAAAGGACAGACACGGCAAGGATCTAACAGAAAAAGAAGAGACTAAGAGGTGCAATAATACACAGAAGAACTACAGAAAGAGGTGCTAATGACCCAGATAACCATGGTGGTGTGGCCACTGACCTGGAGCCAGACATCCTGGAGTGCAAAGTCAAGTGAACCTTAGGAAGCATTACAGTGAACGAAGCTAGCAGAGGTGATGGGATTCCAGCTGAGCTATTTCAAATCCTAAAATATGATGCTGTTAAAGTGCTACACTCAATATACCAGCAGATTTGGAAAGCTCAGCAGTGGCCACAGGGCTGGAAACATTCAGTTTTCACTTCAATTCCAAAGAAAGACATTTCCAAAGAATGTTCAAATTACCATAGAATTGCATTCATTTCACATGCTAGCAAAACGGTGCTCAAAATCCTTCAAGCGAGGCTTCAGCAATACATGAACTGAGAAGTTCCAGATGTACAAGCTGGATTTAGTAAGGGCAGAGGAATCAGGGATCAAAGGGCCAACATCCACTGGATCATAGAAAAAGCAAGAGAATTCAAAAAAAATCTACTTTTGATTCACTGACTCTGCTAAAGCCTTTGACTGTGTGAATCTCAACAAACTGTAAAATTGTGAAAGAAATGAGAATACCGTACTACCTTACTTGCTTCCTGAGAAATCTGTATACAGGTCAAGAAGCAACATTTAAAAGTGGACATGAAACAATGGACTGGTTTAAAATTGGGAATGGAGTACACCAAGGTTGTATTTTCTCACAGTGCTTACTTAACTTAAACCCAGAGTACATCATGCAAAATGTCAGGCTGGATGAGTCACAAGCTGGAATCAAGATTGCTGGGAGAAATATCAACCACCTCAGATATACAGATGATACAATTTTAATGGCAGAAAGTGAAAAGCCTCTTGATGAAGATGAAAGAGGAAAGTGAAATGACTGGCTTGAAACTCAACATTCAAAAAGCTAAGATCATGGCATCTGGTCACATCACTTCAGGTAAAGAGGTGAGGGAAAGTTGGAAATAGTCATAGATTTTCTTTTCCTGATCTCCAAAACTCACTGCAGATTTTGACTACAGCCATGAAATGAAAAGATGCTTCCTTCTTGGAAGAAAAGCTATGAAAAACCTAGATAGCATGCTAAAAAGCAGAAATATTGCCAACAAAGGTCTGTATAGTGAAAGCTGTTTTTCCCATTAATCCTGTATCAATGTGAGAGTTGGACCATAAAGAAGGCTGAGTGCTGAAGAACTGATGCTTTCACATGGTTTTGGAGAAGACTCTTGAGAGTTCTTTGGACAATGGAAACAGACCAGTTCATACTAAAGGACAGCAACCTTCAATATTCATTGGAAGGACTGATACTGAACCTGAAGCTCCAATACTTTGGCCACCTGATGTGAAGAGCTGACCTATTGTAAAAGAATGTTCAAATTACCATAGAATTGCATTCATTTCACATGCTAGCAAAACGGTGCTCAAAATCCTTCAAGCGAGGCTTCAGCAATACATGAACTGAGAAGTTCCAGATGTACAAGCTGGATTTAGTAAGGGCAGAGGAATCAGGGATCAAAGGGCCAACATCCACTGGATCATAGAAAAAGCAAGAGAATTCAAAAAAAATCTACTTTTGATTCACTGACTCTGCTAAAGCCTTTGACTGTGTGAATCTCAACAAACTGTAAAATTGTGAAAGAAATGAGAATACCGTACTACCTTACTTGCTTCCTGAGAAATCTGTATACAGGTCAAGAAGCAACATTTAAAAGTGGACATGAAACAATGGACTGGTTTAAAATTGGGAATGGAGTACACCAAGGTTGTATTTTCTCACAGTGCTTACTTAACTTAAACCCAGAGTACATCATGCAAAATGTCAGGCTGGATGAGTCACAAGCTGGAATCAAGATTGCTGGGAGAAATATCAACCACCTCAGATATACAGATGATACAATTTTAATGGCAGAAAGTGAAAAGCCTCTTGATGAAGATGAAAGAGGAAAGTGAAATGACTGGCTTGAAACTCAACATTCAAAAAGCTAAGATCATGGCATCTGGTCACATCACTTCAGGTAAAGAGGTGGGGGAAAGTTGGAAATAGTCATAGATTTTCTTTTCCTGATCTCCAAAACTCACTGCAGATTTTGACTACAGCCATGAAATGAAAAGATGCTTCCTTCTTGGAAGAAAAGCTATGAAAAACCTAGATAGCATGCTAAAAAGCAGAAATATTGCCAACAAAGGTCTGTATAGTGAAAGCTGTTTTTCCCATTAATCCTGTATCAATGTGAGAGTTGGACCATAAAGAAGGCTGAGTGCTGAAGAACTGATGCTTTCACATGGTTTTGGAGAAGACTCTTGAGAGTTCTTTGGACAATGGAAACAGACCAGTTCATACTAAAGGACAGCAACCTTCAATATTCATTGGAAGGACTGATACTGAACCTGAAGCTCCAATACTTTGGCCACCTGATGTGAAGAGCTGACCTATTGTAAAAGATCCTGATGCTGGGGAAAATAGAAGGCAAAAGGAGAAGGGGATGACACAGAGCAAGATGGTTAGATGGCATCACTGAGTCAATGGATATGAGTCTGAGAAAACTCTGGGAGATAGTGAAGGACAGGGAAGCCTGAGGTGCTACTGTCCACGGGGTTGCAAAGAGTTGGACATGATTTATTGACTGAACAACAACAACAACATGTCTGGGTGGGGGGAGGAGTTCATCTTGCAGTTTCAGTGGTAGACCTCTGGAAGAACTGCAGGAAGAGGCCTTCCATTTCCTCCTTGGAGCTACCCTGTGGAGCCCTGGGCTCCAGTGCAGGTGGCAGCACGGATGTTCCCTGACCATTGGTGTCCACACAGAGCACCCGTCCTGAACATTCCGGTCTACCTTCTCCTAAGACTGTGCCTCCAGATGCTGGTGTTGGGGTGGGTGTGGAGGAGTAAATGGAAACAAACTAGTCACCCTAGTCAAGAACCAGCCCGACTTACTAGGAACCAAATTATGACATCACTGCTGTCCCTCTGCCTCTGCTCTCAACCTGGGGGACCCCATGCCCAGAGATTTCTGGAGGAAAAGGATAAACAGATAATCTTTCAGGTTCCCACTTATACTTAGACCTTTGGGGGAGACACACTGCTTTCCTACCGTGGAAAAGTACCCATGTCAGTAGAAGATGTGAATGTGTTTGACTCTCATAGGTAGCCGAAGCCCTCACACACACTTGAGGCTTGTGGTGGCCGGTTTGGGACCTGTCCTCTAGTCAGTCAGTGTATCCACGGCCCCCTCCAGCTCCTGAGAAAATGTTGGGCAGGAATGCAAGAGGTACTATAAATTATCCCATCTGAGAGAAATCAGAAAAATACTTGCATGTTGAAAACATTGATCCAAAGCCATCTTCTAAATGAAGTCATATTCGACTCCTTTGCAGCCCTACAGACCATAGCCTGCCAGACTCCCCTGTCTATGGGATTTTCCAGACAGGAATTGGGGTGGGTTGCCATTTTCTTCTAAAGGACAGCAACCTTCAATATTCATTGGAAGGACTGATACTGAACCTGAAGCTCCAATACTTTGGCCACCTGATGTGAAGAGCTGACCTATTGTAAAAGATCCTGATGCTGGGGAAAATAGAAGGCAAAAGGAGAAGGGGATGACACAGAGCAAGATGGTTAGATGGCATCACTGAGTCAATGGATATGAGTCTGAGAAAACTCTGGGAGATAGTGAAGGACAGGGAAGCCTGAGGTGCTACTGTCCACGGGGTTGCAAAGAGTTGGACATGATTTATTGACTGAACAACAACAACAACATGTCTGGGTGGGGGGAGGAGTTCATCTTGCAGTTTCAGTGGTAGACCTCTGGAAGAACTGCAGGAAGAGGCCTTCCATTTCCTCCTTGGAGCTACCCTGTGGAGCCCTGGGCTCCAGTGCAGGTGGCAGCACGGATGTTCCCTGACCATTGGTGTCCACACAGAGCACCCGTCCTGAACATTCCGGTCTACCTTCTCCTAAGACTGTGCCTCCAGATGCTGGTGTTGGGGTGGGTGTGGAGGAGTAAATGGAAACAAACTAGTCACCCCTAGTCAAGAACCAGCCCGACTTACTAGGAACCAAATTATGACATCACTGCTGTCCCTCTGCCTCTGCTCTCAACCTGGGGGACCCCATGCCCAGAGATTTCTGGAGGAAAAGGATAAACAGATAATCTTTCAGGTTCCCACTTATACTTAGACCTTTGGGGGAGACACACTGCTTTCCTACCGTGGAAAAGTACCCATGTCAGTAGAAGATGTGAATGTGTTTGACTCTCATAGGTAGCCGAAGCCCTCACACACACTTGAGGCTTGTGGTGGCCGGTTTGGGACCTGTCCTCTAGTCAGTCAGTGTATCCACGGCCCCCTCCAGCTCCTGAGAAAATGTTGGGCAGGAATGCAAGAGGTACTATAAATTATCCCATCTGAGAGAAATCAGAAAAATACTTGCATGTTGAAAACATTGATCCAAAGCCATCTTCTAAATGAAGTCATATTCGACTCCTTTGCAGCCCTACAGACCATAGCCTGCCAGACTCCCCTGTCTATGGGATTTTCCAGACAGGAATTCGGGGGTGGGTTGCCATTTTCTTCTCCAGGGGATCTTCCAGACCCAGGGAGTGAACCTGTGACTCCTGCTGCATCTCCTGCATCGCAGGGGAACTCTTTACCACTGAATCACCAGGGAAGAGTCAATAAGTCATTTGAAATTTTGATTTTTAGAGAAGTGACATGACAACATAGTTTTTGATGTCAGGTACCCTGGGTCAACCCCTGACACTTGGCTGTGTGACCTGGGATCACTACTTAATTTCTCTGTGCCTCAGTTTTCTCACTTGTGGAGTATGACTATTTCAAGAGCTGGCTGCATTGTCATTGGATGTTAGTAATGGGCATAAATGGCTGATGGCCTCAGAGCATCTCTGATGCCAGCCCTGTTCTCGTTGCTCTACATGGACGTCCCCACACGAGGGGTCTGCAAACAGGATGGGGACAGGTGCCTTCTGGACAGTAACCAGGCCTGGTCCCTTTGTGTACTCGACTGTCCTCCAAGGCTCCACTGGTATGAAAATTGGCTATGTCTCCAGATCCCGTGGTAAATTATTCAGACCTCAACTAAAGTTGAGAGATGGCCTAGGTATTGACAAAATTAAATGAAGTTTGTGCTTACCAACATGGCTCCTATCATTTTAAAGAACTAGGAATTTATGTCCCAGTAATCCTTTTTTCCCTTGAATTTATGGGTGACATTCCACAAGCGATGAATCAGTTTGTCGAAACATGAGTGTGTAAGTAACAGACATGATACCGACTCATGGCATCTGTGCTGAGATGCCACTAAGAAATGACGGAGGGAATGCCAGGGTGCGTGAGAGCTGTGCATCTAAGGTCTAAAGGAGACAGGAATTTTGCCTCATTTTCTTCTCACTGGAAGTTTCGAGAGGCCAGTACTGGTCCTAAAGCAGCATTCTCCCTTGCACATGCCGTGAGAATCACACGTGGGCTTTTAAAACTTCTGACACTTGTATTTTAAAGAGTGTAACAAGATGTAAAGTTAATTTTAACAATTTATTTTATATATCCCAATAGATCTAGAACATTATCACTTCAACATGTGATCAGTAATCAATATAAAAAGTACGAATGACACGGTCACCTTACTTGGTCTCAGGTTGTCTCTGAAATCCAGGTCTCGTCTGCACTCAGCCCTTCCAGGGGCTCAGGTGCTGTGTGGCTGACGTGCCCCGAGTGGAACAGGGCAGTGTGGGAAGGTTTATTTATCATTATTGTTATTTGTTTGTGATGATCTCAGAGCTCTCTTTGTGAGTATAGTTTAGCATGACTACTCAATAAGGAGTCAAGGTCGCATTTCAGAGAAATTTAATTTATGCCCATGAATCTATGACTTTATAAAAATAGTAAAAGCATCCATTTTATCTGACATCTGAAATATTAAAAAGGTATAAGTTTATATGGTGTTTATATGCAAAAGTGACCTCTTATTTTAATGTTTCATTTTCCCCCAGATTAAGAATAGCTCATATTTGTTAGATACAGAAAAATTGGAAGCTATCAAAATGTAAAATGGAGAAGAATGTCACCCATACCGCCAGCAGGTTTATGTCTGCAGGCATTGCTGACGTCTGGATGCTTTGCCATCCATGATGCGCTCGCGTGACACAGTGCTCTGTTCTCCTGTGACGATAGTTTAATGTATATTTCTCCGTCATAGTGTAAACTCACAAATGTCATTGTGACTGAATTTTTGAAAGTCTGACTGATAAGTCAGAGATTATTTCATGTAAATATGCTAAAGGAAACTATTTCCAAGCGATGAATCAGTTTGTGGAAACATGAGTGTGTAAGTAACAGACATGATACCGACTCATGGCATCTGTGCTGAGATGCCACTAAGAAATGACGGAGGGAATGCCAGGGTGCGTGAGAGCTGTGCATCTAAGGTCTAAAGGAGACAGGAATTTTGCCTCATTTTCTTCTCACTGGAAGTTTCGAGAGGCCAGTACTGGTCCTAAAGCAGCATTCTCCCTTGCACATGCCGTGAGAATCACACGTGGGCTTTTAAAACTTCTGACACTTGTATTTTAAAGAGTGTAACAAGATGTAAAGTTAATTTTAACAATTTATTTTATATATCCCAATAGATCTAGAACATTATCACTTCAACATGTGATCAGTAATCAATATAAAAAGTACGAATGACACGGTCACCTTACTTGGTCTCAGGTTGTCTCTGAAATCCAGGTCTCGTCTGCACTCAGCCCTTCCAGGGGCTCAGGTGCTGTGTGGCTGACGTGCCCCGAGTGGAACAGGGCAGTGTGGGAAGGTTTATTTATCATTATTGTTATTTGTTTGTGATGATCTCAGAGCTCTCTTTGTGAGTATAGTTTAGCATGACTACTCAATAAGGAGTCAAGGTCGCATTTCAGAGAAATTTAATTTATGCCCATGAATCTATGACTTTATAAAAATAGTAAAAGCATCCATTTTATCTGACATCTGAAATATTAAAAAGGTATAAGTTTATATGGTGTTTATATGCAAAAGTGACCTCTTATTTTAATGTTTCATTTTCCCCCAGATTAAGAATAGCTCATATTTGTTAGATACAGAAAAATTGGAAGCTATCAAAATGTAAAATGGAGAAGAATGTCACCCATACCGCCAGCAGGTTTATGTCTGCAGGCATTGCTGACGTCTGGATGCTTTGCCATCCATGATGCGCTCGCGTGACACAGTGCTCTGTTCTCCTGTGACGATAGTTTAATGTATATTTCTCCGTCATAGTGTAAACTCACAAATGTCATTGTGACTGAATTTTTGAAAGTCTGACTGATAAGTCAGAGATTATTTCATGTAAATATGCTAAAGGAAACTATTTCCAAGTGTTCGTTGTCCATAAATATTTTGTAGCCAAATGAGCATCATTCCTTCATTATAATCTGTGAGACCTCTTATAGATGTCTTAACCTAAGTCATCAAAATCTTTTACTTGCTTTAAAGGATTCTAGACTGCTTCAGAGAACTGCAGATGTGTTGATCAGGAAAATTCTGGTTTCTTCCTTTCCATCCTCAAGCCCTTTAGTCTGACTTCTAAAATTCCATTCTTACCTTTACAGTCTTGGACTTCTGTGCAGCACCTAATGGAGGGGTGGCAGGAGGCACTCATCTCTTGTCCCCAGAGGATGCTCCTAAACACTTGTAACAAAGGCAGGGATTGTAGATGCTGTTAACTGCCCATTGAAGAGCTTAGAAGAGTACATTCCACTCCAAGTTTGCTAGTGGGTACATTTTGTTATCCTGATTTAGAGATGCCTGGGAAGACTGGTCAGCTCAGTGGCCCATAACCACTGATCTCTAGAGCTATATAATAATATCCATTAGACCATATGAACTGTTTTCTCAGCTACACACCCTTGTGGTCTGAAAGCCAGAAGAAGACCTCACCTGTCTCCTGAGAAACCTGTGTGCAGGTTAAGAAGCAACAGTCAGAACCAGACATGGAACAATGGACTGGTTCAAAATTGGGGAAGGAGTGCCTCAAGGCTGTGTGTTGTCATCCTGCTTATTTAACTTATTTGCAGACGATGCCATGTGAAATGCCAGGCTGGATGCAGCACAGGCTGGAATCAAGAGTGCTGAAAGCTGTATCAACAGCCTGAGATATGTAGATGATGGCACTCTAATGGCAGAAGGTGAAAAGGAACCAAAGAGCCTCTTGATGATGAAAGAAGAGGGTGAAAAAGCTGACTTAAAATTCAACATTCAAAAAACTAAGATCATGGCCCCTGATCCCGCCATTTCATGGCGAATAGATGGGCAAACAGTGACAGGGTTTTTTCCTTGGGTTCCAGAATCACTGCAGACATGACCGCAGCCACGACACTAAAAGACGCCTGCTCCTTGGAAGGAAAGCGACGACAAACCTAGACAGCATACTGAAAAGCAGAGACATCACTTTGCTTATGTAGACATAAGGTCTGCATAGTCAAAGCTATGGTTTTCCAGTAGTCATGTATGGATAAGAGAGTTGGAGCATAAAGAAGGCTGAGCGCCAAAGAAGTGATGCTTTTGAACTGAGGTGCTGGAGAAGACTCTTGAGAGTCCCTTGTGTTGCAAGGAGACCAAACTAGTCAATCCTAAAGGAAACCAACCCTGAATATTCCCTGGAAGGACTGATGCTGAAGCTCCAATGCTTTGGCCACCTGATGCAAAGAGCTGACTCACTGGAAAAGACCCTGTTGCTGGGGAAGGTTGATGGCAAGAGAAGATGGCAACAGAGGATGAGACTTTTGGATGGCATCACCAACTTAATGACCATGAGTTTGAGCAGACTCCAGGAGACGGTGAAGGACAGGGAAGCCTGTTGTGCAAAGTCCACGGGGTCACAAAGAGCTGGATGTGACTGAGCAGCTGAACAACGAGTCTTCAAACAAACTGCCTCTGGAGTCATATAAAATCACGCGTGTCTCTGGAGCCCCCTGGGCGTCATGGCCACACGTGTCACAGCTGTATTTGCTGAATGCGTGTAAATGTGCTTTCAGTTAGACTTCTGAGACACTTAAAGGCTAAAGATCTGAATATCTTGCTATTACATGCCATTTAGGAGATGTAGATTTGGGTAAAATCTTTCTAAGTGCTTTGTACATGGATGGTTTTTCTTTCTTTTTTTTTTTTTTCCCAGCAGCATTTACTTTCAGTAATGAAGGTGGGAAGTAGGGCAGACCAGGTGTTTTGGACCCTGAAATTTATACAAAGTTAGTGTGCCCTTTAAGCAAAGAATGCAAAATCAGTAGCAGGAATTAGGGCTGGAGACCTGGGAGACTTTGTCTGAAAGAAGCCCCTGGAGCTCAAGCCTCGTCAGCCCCAGGCAGCTCTGCCTTTGGAAAGAAGAGAAACGTGAGTGTGTTTTTCCTTGTGAGAACGGCCTGGTGGTCTTGAGCTGTGCTTGCAGCTTTCTTGTTTCTCTGGCATCAACACAAATGCCATTTATAGAAACAACATATCATTCACTCTTTTAAGGAAAATAAGTATTCATTTCAGGCTGCATTATCCTCAGTAGAGTGAATTTTTTTTTTTAAATTGGAAATGAACCTTGAATCTTTCCTGATCTAATTAGCCTATTTGCATTCATTCTCCACGATAGACAGACCTGCAGGTACACTTCCTGTGCAGGGCAGGCAGCGCGGGCCAGCTCAGAGGCACTGCTGCGAGACCTCACATGCGATGGACATGCAGAAGTGGCCCTTGATTCAGGAGAATGGAGACTGGGTGCAATGTGGGGAGCAGAGTGGGGGGTTACTATTTGCCGAGAAGGAAGAAGCCAGTGACTGTTGGTAGATTTTTGCCCTTGAGATCCTGAGAGAGGCACAGGCATCCTGATGGATGAGAGGAGTCCTTAGAGGACCACGCCAGCTTATAACCGAAACGTCGTGGTGGACGCCGAAGGTCACAATGTGGATGTCGAGACAGAAAAGGAAGGGCAGAGTCACAGTGTCTCCTTGGATTTCACGGATGACAAATGTTTCCTTCTGCCAGAGGGATGTGAAAAGACAGGGCCGGGAGCTCTGCCTCAGGTGCATCTGGCCCACGACTCCGGTGACGAGTCCCGCGCTGTCGTCCTGGGTCCGCCACAGGTGCCTCTGCAAGGCTCTGCAGGTGGACGTGTGGCACAGTCCACACGATGAGAACAGGTGTGTGTGTGCACCTTCCCACAGGCGTGGGTCACGTGTAGCTTAGTATCTAAGGCTGCAGCCTGGCTCTGCTCAGCCCTGGGTTCCAGGGGACACTGTCTCACCTGGGAATTCCCAGTGGAAACTCCCGATGGAGGGAGGAGGGCAGAGAGTGGCTTCACCAGGCGAGGAGGGGCGGAGGAGTGGCTGGACGTGGGCTCGGACAGTTTGCTCCGGGTGGCATGTCTGCCTGAGGCCTGCTACGGCCCTGAAGACATCTGTGTTTCACGCCTTCAGACGGTAGGGCCTGTTTCCCTCACTCAATCAGGTGGGTCTGTTGAAGCCTAACCATCTCCTGGGGACGCAGGATGGCCGGCCTCCTCCCAGGTCCATCTTGACTTTCCATCTCTCTTCTCTGGAGTTTCCATGGACTGTGGCCTCACGGTCTTCTCTTTGCAAGTCTGTCTCGCCAGGGTGACTTCTCCCAGGGACCCTTGGCTTTGCTCTTGATCCTGATGACATACGGGTCTTCTTTGGCCTTTTCTGGGGACACTGAAAGCCATGAGAAGTCTAGGCAAGGTGACAGGACCCCTGGAACTCCCTGGCAGGCATGATGGTTATGGGTGAATACTCTGCATCCTACACTCCTGCCCACCTGCCCGTCTGCTTCCTTCCCACCTTCTCTTTGCCCCTTTGTAAGGCCCACACCTGTGCCGGACGCCTTAAGATTGTAAGGGAGCGAATAGGTTTTAGCTGAGCATGAACTATGTGTACACACAGCATAAGGGCCCTGCTATGCCAGGGGGCTCACTGAGCCCTCACAGACCTCTGTGAAGCGGGGATCAGTGTCCTTGCCTGCCCTGGGGGACTCTTGTTCTGAGCTGAGGTTGGACCGTCTCCAGGAGGGCAGAGTTGACCTGGACTCCGTGGGCTGCTGGGCTCCCTGGACCAGTCTGCCTGTGAGGGAAACACTGTTCTCTACTGTTCCTGCTTCAACAAGGATTGTTGTGGGAGTTGCCCACTCCCTGCGCAGGGGACCCCTTGATCCTGTGAACTCACGTCTGCATCTCACCAGGACGTCGTTTCTACAAGGACAGGCAGCGTTGCACCCCGTGTGCTGAAACGTGGGTTCAGAGCAGCACAGTTTGGTAGCAGCTACACAAGACGAGAACATTTCTCTGAGATCTCTGTCCTCCAACACCGTGCCTCTTCGCTGGGGTGTATGGTGCCCTGGTCCAGAGGTTCTTCCCTGGGAGCTTTGGGTTCTGAGCAGCGGCATTATCAGTGAGGACGTGACCCCTTTCAGACCCGTCCGCCACCCCAGCCAGCCCTGTGACGGCTGCTCTCCCGGCCCCGGGACTCAGGACAGAGCCCACTCCTGGCCAGTGCTGAAGGGAAAGGTGGATTGGTGTCTCCATGACGAGGCCGTCAATGATTTCATGGTGAAGAGAGACACCAGTAAGCAGGAACATTCCTAAAACCCGTCAGCTCGTTGATTGTGTCGCTGGTTGAACGCGTCTCTGAAGAGAGATGCGGGCTGAGCATCGTTTCCTGCGCTTTGTGACTGCTGTGGGGTGCTGGGAGACAGGTGAGCGGTGACTGTGGATCCAGCGCCGAGCATAATGGCGTGGCTGGAAAGCAGCTGTGGGAGGAGCAGTGCCCTGTGGTAAATGTCTCCCTGAAGCCCCGCCCCCTGCGAATTTTGTTGTGCATTCACGCAGGCTGGTTTGGGCTCAGAGGTGAATACTCCTGCATCCTACACTCCTGCCCACCTGCCCGTCTGCTTCCTTCCCACCTTCTCTTTGCCCCTTTGTAAGGCCCACACCTGTGCCGGACGCCTTAAGATTGTAAGGGAGCGAATAGGTTTTAGCTGAGCATGAACTATGTGTACACACAGCATAAGGGCCCTGCTATGCCAGGGGGCTCACTGAGCCCTCACAGACCTCTGTGAAGCGGGGATCAGTGTCCTTGCCTGCCCTG
Source organism: Tragulus kanchil (assembly GCA_022376925.1). Lineage (NCBI taxonomy): Eukaryota > Metazoa > Chordata > Mammalia > Artiodactyla > Tragulidae > Tragulus > Tragulus kanchil. The sequence goes on along the minus strand of JAIOJX010000005.1, from coordinate 177,947,602 downwards.
GGGGACTCTTGTTCTGAGCTGAGGTTGGACCGTCTCCAGGAGGGCAGAGTTGACCTGGACTCCGTGGGCTGCTGGGCTCCCTGGACCAGTCTGCCTGTGAGGGAAACACTGTTCTCTACTGTTCCTGCTTCAACAAGGATTGTTGTGGGAGTTGCCCACTCCCTGCGCAGGGGACCCCTTGATCCTGTGAACTCACGTCTGCATCTCACCAGGACGTCGTTTCTACAAGGACAGGCAGCGTTGCACCCCGTGTGCTGAAACGTGGGTTCAGAGCAGCACAGTTTGGTAGCAGCTACACAAGACGAGAACATTTCTCTGAGATCTCTGTCCTCCAACACCGTGCCTCTTCGCTGGGGTGTATGGTGCCCTGGTCCAGAGGTTCTTCCCTGGGAGCTTTGGGTTCTGAGCAGCGGCATTATCAGTGAGGACGTGACCCCTTTCAGACCCGTCCGCCACCCCAGCCAGCCCTGTGACGGCTGCTCTCCCGGCCCCGGGACTCAGGACAGAGCCCACTCCTGGCCAGTGCTGAAGGGAAAGGTGGATTGGTGTCTCCATGACGAGGCCGTCAATGATTTCATGGTGAAGAGAGACACCAGTAAGCAGGAACATTCCTAAAACCCGTCAGCTCGTTGATTGTGTCGCTGGTTGAACGCGTCTCTGAAGAGAGATGCGGGCTGAGCATCGTTTCCTGCGCTTTGTGACTGCTGTGGGGTGCTGGGAGACAGGTGAGCGGTGACTGTGGATCCCGCGCGCCGAGCATAATGGCGTGGCTGGAAAGCAGCTGTGGGAGGAGCAGTGCCCTGTGGTAAATGTCTCACTGAAGCCCCCCGCCCCCTGCGAATTTTGTTGTGCATTCACGCAGGCTGTGTCCTGTTTCAAGGGCGACAGAACCTCGAGCTGCCTGGGAGGGACGGGTCCACCCGCTGCGGCTTTCACGGGGAATGCACTGGCTTCCAGGCGAAGGTGTGTTTTTGTCACGGCCACTGTATTCCACGGAAGAGCGCAGTCCTGAGGAACAGCCACGCGCACCGGGGGCCCTCCGCGGGGCAGGTGTGGCCTAGTCTCCCAACAGGGACCCCTCTAGGAGTAAGCTCAGGTTCCAGAACCTGCCGGGACCCACTGAACCCACTAGACCACCTACAGAACAAATCCCTCGGGAGCCAGCTCTTGCCTGGGAGCCCCTCAGCCGGTGGGTTTGTTAAGTGCCTGCCGTACACACCGCCTGAACCGGCGTTGAGAGCAGAGGCCTGCCCTCGAGGCGTCTGTGGACATGCGGGCTCTCGGGGCTCTGGGGTGAGGTGAGGCTGGGGGAGGCCGGTGCTCTGCTGAGCCAGCCCTGAGGTCCAGCATGGTCAGGGGCGTGGACTTGTCTCCGTTCCTTCCCACGGCGGGGGCGGGGGGTGTAGGAGGCCCCCAGCCCTGCACCCCAGTCCTTCCCCCGAGGGGTCTGGGATTCCAAGCAGGTGCTGCCCTGCTGCCTCCGCCTTACTCCGTGGGTCCATCGTTTGCTAACGAAGACAGTTGCTACCGGCTCTCCTCTCGGTCACTGACTCAGTTCATTACAGCCCTCGGGGTGTTTAGATTACCCAGGATTAGCAGCAGCTTGCTCTTTGGGGTAGTGCAATTAATCTCTGATTTTAATAAAGTGAATATTCAAACTTCTACATGAAATCACAAAAATAGCAATAAATTAGTATACCTACCCCGATGCGCAAAGCCGAGTGAACACCCCGTCTTAGCATTAGGTAACTCGTTTGTCCGCGGTGGGCACAGAGAGAGCTGGTCACCCCGCCCTGGGGCGATGCGGAGAGCCCCTCCTGAGGAGTGCGGACCCGCGTCTGCCCGGTGGCTTGGGTGCTGGTTCACCGCGACCCGGCGGGTCAGAGGGCATGGGAGCTGGTGTCACCAGTGACCCTGACAGAGACACCCGTCACGGCTGTGCCCTCTGCTCCTCCGCGGTGCCGGCGGGGGCCCGGCTGAGAGCGTCTCCGCGGGGAGGGAGGGCTGCGCTCCCCCGGCTGGGGTTCTGCGCCGCTCAGGGCCGGGAGCACCTCTCACCTTCCGTCCAGGCATGAGGGCCTGGCGGGGTCCTCGGTCTCCCTGGAGGGCTGACGGGCTCTGAGCACCACCGTGGGGTCATTCGGGTTTGTGCCAACAGTCTGGTGATTGGGGGTCGATGGGGCGTCCCAGTGCGGGGTGTGACTAGAGTGTGCACGGATGTGCAAACGAAGTTCGAGTAAAGTGGGTCAAATGGCTGCAGAGCCTCCGTGGGAAGGGCTGGTTCCTGATGGAGTTTTGAGTGGACAGTGGGGCTAACCCACAGGAGCTTCCTTTCTTGGTTCTAGACCCTGTGACCCAAAGGTTTACATCAGCTCCTGTTGGGGTCAGAGGGGCTCTTGGTCCCTAGGCCCTGTAGCCTGGCGGTTCACATTTCTTCCTGTGGGGGACAGGGAGGGGGAGGGGCCTGATGGAGGGTCCAGGGTCAGCAGACCTCACCCCTGCTCTTTGGGTCCACAGGCTGGAGTCTGTGCTGAGTGTCCCTTTAGGAATCGAATGATTCTGTGAAACATGGAGACGTAGGTCCTTCCCGACACGCTGGTTCCCAGACCGCCCTTTCCCGGGCCTCCGGGTCCACATGGTCGGCACCTGGCAGCCCAGCAGGGGCCGTGAGGGGACACGGCTACGAGGACCGTCAGGCCTGTGCGACACGCCAAGCCAGCGTGCTCCTGTTCTCGGGACCAAACGCTGGGCGAGGGGAGATTGAAGGGAGCGTGTTCCTTCTCCTGGGGGGTCCTCACGGCAGGCTGCTGTCTGGGCACCGGGAGCCCGCTGACCGCTGACGCTTGCTTGGGGTCCGGGCCCTCTCTCTTTCTGCCCCTCCCATGCGGGGCAGGTGCCCCCACACCTGAGCGCAATGGGTCTCTGGACCCCTGGGGAGGCAGGTGCGTATGTAGGTGAGTGTGTTGAAAGGGGGCGCGAGAGGGGTGCCTGGGTCGAAGGGCGCTGTCGGACGTGCCCAGGAGACCCTGTTCTTGTGTGCCTACGTGTGAGCGGGGGCTGGGGCTGCCGGGCAGTGTCGCCCAGGAGCATGGTGGTGCTTGCTCCGTGATGGGGGTCTGGCAGCCCCAGCAAGGGCAGCGGAGAGGCCCCTCCGCTTTCAGGTCACAAAGGTACCGGGACCATCGTCTGGAGGAGGCAGCAGGGAGAGGCCAGTGAGCTAGGACTGCGAGGTCGTCCACCCGCTGCCCAGGTGGGGCTCTGGCAGATGGACGCTCCGTCAGCACAGGGCACTCCCGGCGCCAGGAGGCGGGGAGGACGAACACAGGGCCGTCCGAGCAGCTCGCGTCCAGCAAGAGCTGATCCCGAAGCAGATACGGGCTGGACGGGGTGAGAGCGACCTGGAGCCGGTGACCGCCCAGCCCAGCTCGTGGGTTTACTTTTCCGTCACGTGGAAACCTTTGCCAAAGCCAGGGATTGAAGGTCTCCTTCAGAAAACCGCCTGAATGGCTAACACTAAGAATGGCAAACAAAACAAAACGCAGGCCCAGGAGCCGCATGCTGGCGTCTCACTTAGACACCTGGAACCATCGCCACTTTTTCTAAAAGCAGTGGGCGAGCGCTGGCGGGTTCCTCCTTCCCTGAAGCTGGGGTCAGGGCTGAGGAGCATGACACCCTCAGAGGACGGGGGAGGAAGGAGGAGCCTGTGTCCTTGGCTCTGTCCAGCCCCGCAGGGTCCTCCCCTTGGCCCACCTGTCAAAGCCGCAAGTGTCGCCAGAGACCCCAGACCCGCCTCCCGGCAGCCCTCCTGCATGGGCAGCTGCTTGAAGTCACCTCCTCACCAAACACTTGTGTTTGTAGAAATAGCCGTCGGCTGATGCGTCGCCGGGAGGGCTCCGCAGCAGCTCTGTCGTCTGCTAAACAACCATGCACATACTCGGGTGACTATTCCTGTCCGCGGACCAGGCTGAGCAAGGAGCGCGACGTCCCCTGGACCTCAGCTCCTTTCGTCAGGTGCCCCCACACCTGAGCGCAATGGGTCTCTGGACCCCTGGGGAGGCAGGTGCGTATGTAGGTGAGTGTGTTGAAAGGGGGCGCGAGAGGGGTGCCTGGGTCGAAGGGCGCTGTCGGACGTGCCCAGGAGACCCTGTTCTTGTGTGCCTACGTGTGAGCGGGGGCTGGGGCTGCCGGGCAGTGTCGCCCAGGAGCATGGTGGTGCTTGCTCCGTGATGGGGGTCTGGCAGCCCCAGCAAGGGCAGCGGAGAGGCCCCTCCGCTTTCAGGTCACAAAGGTACCGGGACCATCGTCTGGAGGAGGCAGCAGGGAGAGGCCAGTGAGCTAGGACTGCGAGGTCGTCCACCCGCTGCCCAGGTGGGGCTCTGGCAGATGGACGCTCCGTCAGCACAGGGCACTCCCGGCGCCAGGAGGCGGGGAGGACGAACACAGGGCCGTCCGAGCAGCTCGCGTCCAGCAAGAGCTGATCCCGAAGCAGATACGGGCTGGACGGGGTGAGAGCGACCTGGAGCCGGTGACCGCCCAGCCCAGCTCGTGGGTTTACTTTTCCGTCACGTGGAAACCTTTGCCAAAGCCAGGGATTGAAGGTCTCCTTCAGAAAACCGCCTGAATGGCTAACACTAAGAATGGCAAACAAAACAAAACGCAGGCCCAGGAGCCGCATGCTGGCGTCTCACTTAGACACCTGGAACCATCGCCACTTTTTCTAAAAGCAGTGGGCGAGCGCTGGCGGGTTCCTCCTTCCCTGAAGCTGGGGTCAGGGCTGAGGAGCATGACACCCTCAGAGGACGGGGGAGGAAGGAGGAGCCTGTGTCCTTGGCTCTGTCCAGCCCCGCAGGGTCCTCCCCTTGGCCCACCTGTCAAAGCCGCAAGTGTCGCCAGAGACCCCAGACCCGCCTCCCGGCAGCCCTCCTGCATGGGCAGCTGCTTGAAGTCACCTCCTCACCAAACACTTGTGTTTGTAGAAATAGCCGTCGGCTGATGCGTCGCCGGGAGGGCTCCCCAGCAGCTCTGTCGTCTGCTAAACAAACAAGCAAATACACGGGTGACTAATCCTGTCCGGGGACCAGGCTGAGCAAGGAGCGCGGCGTCCCATGGACCTCAGCTCCTCTCGTCAGAAGCCCCGCGGCCTTCCTGCTGTTGCCTCCACGCCCTCGGCCTCCAGGGAGAAGGCCGTCCCCTCCTGCCGCGTCCTCGGCCTCGGGCGCTCCGGCGGCGCCTTCCTCCCGCTCTCGTAAAGACACGGGAGTGAGATGTGGGGCGTCGGATCTACACCGCCGCCCACTGGTGGCCGTAGTTCTGGGGCCCCCCGATGCCAGGGCAGACCTCCCACGGCAGGGGGTGGTGGGTCCCCTCCAGCACTGCTCTCCCTGCTTCCTCTGCGGAGCGCGGTCACTGGCGGAGGCCCCAGGGCGCCTGCCCTCTGCCCCGGGGCAAGCCTCAGAGGAAGAGGAAGCCCGAGGGACCAGAAAGAGGCTGGGCCCTCCAGCCCGAGTGGACACCCAGCAACTCGGACAGAGCCGGACAGGCATCTCAGCCCCAGGCTGGATGGTTCTGGAGCCCTGGCCTGTCCTGCCGTCCCAAGGCACCAACCTTTCTCTTCCTTTTTTTCTGTTGAATCCTGGGAAAAGCAGAACCCAGCTACTGGCTGAGTTCTGGATTGGGGTAGGGGTCGGCGGTCAGGTGCCTGTGAGCAGGTGGCCGCACAGAGCCTGTGCCCCCTCTCCTGTGAGTCGGCCTTCAGTGTGTCGGTGGCCGAAGACCCCGGGCCGACAGCGGGCTGGCTCTGGCGGCCACAGGGGAAAGCCCTCCAGCGCCGCAGCCCACCTGCTGGGCGAGGGTGAGCGCTCAGCCAGAGGGCCCCAGCGTCCGCCCCTCCCAGGGACTCAGGCAGACACCCCGAGGCTGAGTCAGGGAGGACTTTCTCAGGGCTTCGTGAGTCTCCGGAATCGCGAGTCCCCCTCTCTGGCTACAAACAGGGACGGAGGAAGTGCTCCTGCACGTGGCTCTCCGGAAGGAAAGGGGCTCCTCAGAGCCAACGGCAAACAAAGCGTCTTTGCAGGTTAGGTGGGTGGAGCAGGAGCTGGGGGGAGGCCGCCGTGGTGGCGGAGGCAGCGCAGGCCCCGGGGAGGGGCCGTGAACACGCAGAGGCCGGCCAGCGCTCCCTCCTCCGGCCGCCTCCAAGGGAAGCACAGGGTTAATTACTGTTTTGCTTAAAACATTGATTTTTATAAGTAATCCTTATGGGATAGCATTTCTGGCTTATCTCTCTGCTGGCTTAGCAGTTTTTTTGGCTGGACCTCTTATCTCAGTTTATTTACTCAGCTAAGGGACTCCGCGCAGTTCTTCGGGGAAAGCAAGTTATGATAATTACTGATCAGTCGGCACAGTTTATTGGGGGCCTGCTCAGCTCAGAGGCATCTCTTGGGGAGCAGCTGGCATCCCGGGCCCGGTGCGCCTCGCCGGCCTCCTGGCTGGAGTCCGCGGCAGCAGGTACCGGGGTGGGGCTATTATCTCTCCCCATCAGAGCTTCCCGTGCCATCGTCTTTCCCGAGATGAGAGCTGCCTGACGGGTGGACCTGCTCCATGGGCACCTGGCCTGGGGGCGGGCGTGGTGGGGACGTGAGGCTGCCCGTGGCCCCCCACGCTGGGCTCCAGATGGGCCCGGGGTTACTGCTGGTCCACGGAGGCGCCTAAGCTTCCCGCATCGCATGCTCCTCTTGTAGCTGACTCTCAGTGTTACTCTCGCCTTCTCCCGTGCCAGACGACAGGTCTAGTCTCAGCACACGACGCCCCTGGGCAGGGCTGGAGCTGGAAGGAGCCTGGCAATGACAGACCCCTTCTTTCCATCTCGTCTCGCCCACCGATCAGGATGGTAATTTTGTCGATATTGATGACTAGCTTTCTGTCTCCACGGATAGTATGGAGTCGATTTTGTGAACTGACCAATGAGTGGTGCATTTTTATACATACCTATATGGATGCGAAGCCAGGCAAAGCCGTATTTCCAAAGTTTTATTTTTTTTTTCTTTTCAAGAGACAGATAAAGCTTTTTTTTTTTTTCATTTTTGTTGAATCACTTTTGACAGCAGAATCATACGAAGATAAAATGGTTTGCACACATCCATCTGTAAAATGTGCCTGCTTTTTTGAAGTCACTGTTAGTTACTTTCTCATTCTTTGCTGAAAGACCATCTTCATTTTGGACAGAAGATCAAGAGAATTCAACAAATTTGTTAGGTCGCTGATTACCGAGGTCACTGACCTCGACTTTGGGAATCAAATTTTTTGAAGCCCTATGTCACACGAGGGGACCTGACTCTGAACAGGGCCAAGTCCTTTATTTCCAGTGAAAATACCAGTGGTAAAATAGTGTACAGGAATCCCGAAGGAGGGAAGCTGAATTTACAAAGAAATATTTGTGTAGAACCTCACCATGTGTGGACTTCGCAGAATTATCTCATTAAACTGACACATGCATACCCCAAACTACGCACCCTGTTTTGACCCTGAGCATCCATCCTGGATGAGGCAAGAACGGCAGGCATGAACGTTTCTGTGCATAGTTGATTATGTCATGCTTATTTATAATGCACGTGTAGTCACTCAGTCTTGTCTGACTCTTTGGGACCCCTTGGACTGTAGCCTGCCAGGCTCCTCTGTCTGTGAATTTTCAGGGAAGAATACTAGAGTGGGTCGCCGTGGGATCCCCTTCCCAGGGGACCTTCCCAGCCTGGAGACTGAACCTGCGTCTCCCGTACCTCAGCTCTGCAGACAGACCCTTTACTCGCAGAGCTAAGGGACAGCACCTGTTACGAGAGCCGGTTGAGCGAACGTGGTGAATGAGTGCGGTTGCGCCATTGCCTGGAGCCTAGGCCCTGGGTAGTGCCTGGACGTGGAAGGCCATTTAATCACAGAGACGCATTTGCACTAATGCCTCATGGAGCAGCTTTCTCTGCAGTGAGCTGGTGGTCCAGACCTTGCCGCTAGAAACTTCTGGTGATAGAAGATCAACAGTGTTCAGCTGGGGGAGCATACAGACATTTTTAGACATTTATCTTCTCCACTTGCTGCCTTATTTACAATGAACCCCGATGCAGCCTTCGGGCCTTGGGTTGCAATCCGGTGTCAGTGCTGGTTCAGGGACGGTAACGAACGGAGCATCGAGTCGAGTGGGTGAAAGGGGGGCAGACGTGGGGATCCTCGGCACCTGTAAAATGTGCCTGCTTTTTGAAGTCACTGTTAGTTACTTTCTCATTCTTTGCTGAAAGACATCTTCATTTTGGACAGAAGATCAAGAGAATTCAACAAATTTGTTAGGTCGCTGATTACCGAGGTCACTGACCTCGACTTTGGGAATCAAATTTTTTGAAGCCCTATGTCACACGAGGGGACCTGACTCTGAACAGGGCCAAGTCCTTTATTTCCAGTGAAAATACCAGTGGTAAAATAGTGTACAGGAATCCCGAAGGAGGAAGCTGAATTTACAAAGAAATATTTGTGTAGAACCTCACCATGTGTGGACTTCGCAGAATTATCTCATTAAACTGACACATGCATACCCCAAACTACGCACCCTGTTTTGACCCTGAGCATCCATCCTGGATGAGGCAAGAACGGCAGGCATGAACGTTTCTGTGCATAGTTGATTATGTCATGCTTATTTATAATGCACGTGTAGTCACTCAGTCTTGTCTGACTCTTTGGGACCCCTTGGACTGTAGCCTGCCAGGCTCCTCTGTCTGTGAATTTTCAGGGAAGAATACTAGAGTGGGTCGCCGTGGGATCCCCTTCCCAGGGGACCTTCCCAGCCTGGAGACTGAACCTGCGTCTCCCGTACCTCAGCTCTGCAGACAGACCCTTTACTCGCAGAGCTAAGGGACAGCACCTGTTACGAGAGCCGGTTGAGCGAACGTGGTGAATGAGTGCGGTTGCGCCATTGCCTGGAGCCTAGGCCCTGGGTAGTGCCTGGACGTGGAAGGCCATTTAATCACAGAGACGCATTTGCACTAATGCCTCATGGAGCAGCTTTCTCTGCAGTGAGCTGGTGGTCCAGACCTTGCCGCTAGAAACTTCTGGTGATAGAAGATCAACAGTGTTCAGCTGGGGGAGCATACAGACATTTTTAGACATTTATCTTCTCCACTTGCTGCCTTATTTACAATGAACCCCGATGCAGCCTTCGGGCCTTGGGTTGCAATCCGGTGTCAGTGCTGGTTCAGGGACGGTAACGAACGGAGCATCGAGTCCGAGTGGGTGAAAGGGGGGCATACGTGGGGATCCTCGGCACCATCTGCTCCATTTGGCTGCAGCCCCAAACCTGCTCTATACAAAATTAATTGAAAAAGTCTGTGCATGCCCCGTTACAGGGCATTTGGAAAATATGGAAAGACAGAGACAACGAGACATGCGAGGGTCTGGCACGAAGGGTGCCCTTTTGGATTTAAAGTGCGAGGTGTGCGACTCTGTCTCTAAGACCAAGAGCACACTTGGTATCTAATCCGCCGAATGAAGCCGCCCTTTCATTGTTGTCTGAGACACTGTATAGAAATGGAAACGGCTGTATCACAGGCTTTGTGGCTGCACTCTGCGCTGTGAGCTGCAGCAGAGTGACTTCTGTCCAGGGCAAGTGTGTCCCCTGTGACTGTGCTCTCCGATGGCACCCGGCTCTGTGCACGGGGGACACCTGGGCAGCCTGAGAGCTCATCACACTCACTGTGGGTACGGGAGCCCAGGGCACGGGCTTCTAAGAAAGGGGTCACCACGCTCCTGTTTTCTGGGTGCTCAGATGCTGTGTAATGAGATGGTATTGTTTGCAGTGGGCGGCCAGGACACCATGCTGACCTCCCTGTCCCCTCCACAGGTGGCTGTCACAGCAGCCTGAAGCCCATTGCTGGCGGCCCCACCGTTGCCATTGCAGCCACCGCCGCAGCCGTGGTCTCTGTGGACCCTGAGCAACTTGGGGGCCCATCCCCCTCCAACGTGCAGCCCTGCCACTTCCTGACCCTGGCGCCCATCAGAATACCCCTGCGGACCACCCCCTTCTGCGGTGAGTATGCAGTCCAGGCACTCAGCGCTGTGGGCTGCTTCAGAGTCCACACAGCGGTGACCAAGGCGGGACCTGCTGGCCTCCAGGTCCGTGGTTCCCTGGGTTCTGGTGCTGGGGCATCTGGGAGTGGTTCCCCGGGCGTGCTCATCCTCAGATCCCACAAATGGAGCTCGGTCCCATAGACCAAGGCCATATGGATCAACCTGGCCATTTTCTGCCATGAAGCAAAGTGTAAAGTTTCTGTTTGAAGAAAAGAGATGCCCCTTTACTAACTCTTCCTAGGGACCAATGCACATGACAGAGAAATTTCTAATTGTCCAAGGTGGAGCTTGGAGGAAAGCAGAGGCAACGTGCTGGAAGAGGGTTGTGCATTTGGGTTAATAAAAGAAGGACAGAGCACATACTCAGCTGGGGCTCTCCCTGAGCCACCCCTGTTGAGCGGACCTGTGTAGGGGCCCACCGAAGCCTGCGACTGGGCATCAAGGTGGCCACCGAGGCGCTGAGTTTATCCATGTGGTAGACTTGCTGTTCTATATCCTCAGGGTGGAGACGGGGCTGGCAGACAACATTCTGGTGTTCTGAGCCGAGATCCAGGATGAGGGGCTCAGGAGGGAGCTGGAAGGCCTGGTCTGGGACTGGTTGCAGCTCTATTGTCCAAGCATGTTCTTGACCTGTGCATGCATGTCTGCTGTCCTCAGGATGCACGCCCTAGCCGTCCTGGAGAGTGCATGTTTGGGTCTGTCCTTAAATGACGCAAAAGCAGCAATGATTTGGAGTGACATTTAGCAAGTACTCGAGTCTTGTGAGATAGTACTATTTATTGGAGTTCTAATTTTTCACATGCTATGGTAAGACTTGTATAGAAACCCAGTGTAATTACCAATTCTACCCTAGAGTTAATCCTAGAGTTGTCCACTAGGATTGTATCATTAATGGCCAGGTTGTCAATGATGGAAACACCTCTGGATTGTCGTATATGTAAATACACATACACACATACTAAAAAGATTTTTTCATGATAGAAATAGAGATAACTTGGTTTCATTACTTTCCAGATTGGTGAATGTTACTGGTTTTCTGGTCTTATTTTTAGTGAATCCAACATGGCCTTCCCCGCACTGGGCCTTGGTGTCCGTGTTTCTGCGCTGACTTGATGAATCCGTTGGTCAGTAGAACCCTGTATTCTCAAGAACAGACTCTTATTTCTATTCAGTGTGTCAGTGAACATGCACTTAGGGGGTGATGGAGAAATAAATAAAACACATGGATAATCTCTTGTGTGGGACATAATTTACAGCTGTGTCAAGGTTTTGGTTAAAATCCATCCGTCCATTGGCATTTATTAAGGATGACTTACTGTTTTCTGAGCAGCTTAATCTTAGAAGGAACCCCAAACAAAACTCTTGTACCCAAGGGGCGGCTTCACTCTTCATGTCTTATGTGATTTATAAGGCGACATAATCGTTAGGCGTGTTTCCATGCTGGCATTTTATAAGGGCTGCCATCAAATTTGCCATAATGTGCATTCATTTAGACAGAGACAATATCCAAGGATATTTCTTGTAGAAATCCACCACAGTGGCTGCCAGGGGGTGAAGGGGCCACGCTCACCAGGTGTCAGGGTGAAAGGGCCATGCTCAACAGGTGTCTTCTGAAATGACCTTTGTAGAGCTGGCATGTGTCCCTCTGATCTGGAAACCCCGTCAGGAGTTGAGACCGGAACCGGGTGTCTGGGCCAGTGACCCCAGTGTGGAGGGTGGCCACTGAGCTCTTTGGCCAGCCACGGGCACCCGTGGTGGCTGTGGTTCTGCCAGGTCACCTGGGGCGTGGTTCTCTGGGGGGCAGGGCCACCTGCCCATGTAGTCAGGTTGCCCTGGCTTGCTCCTTCTGATGTTGGCAAAACTGTTTGAGAGGGACTGGGCATGTCCACGATGAAACCCTTCCCAGAATTTGCCTTGGATGCTTCCGGAACCCAAGACTTGTTGTTTTGTTTTGGTTTTGCCTCTACGTCATCATTCATTTATTCTCATCCATCTTTTTTATTCTTTGGCCTGTGAGGGCCTCCCATTGCAGTGGCCTCTCTCGTTGCAGGGCACTGGCTTTGGGTGCATGTGCTCCAGAGCGCTGATTTGTAATTGGACACACTGGACCAGCTGCTCCACTGCACGTGGGATCCTCCTGGGCCAGGGATCGAACTGGTGCCCCTTGCACTGCAAGGCGGGCTCTTTACCCACTGGACCACCAGGAAAGCCCCAAGCTGGGTTTTTAACCACTGTCAGTAGCCTTGTGGAATGAGATCTGGTGAGACTGAAGAGCGGGTGGTCCTGATTCTCAGTAGAGGTTCATGCATTCTGCTAAGAAATCCCTAACCCACCTTTAAACAAGGGGAGGTCAGGAGGAGGGAGTTAGGAGAAAGGAGGGCTGGAAGGGGAAGGGGAACCAAGGGGACCAAATAGCATCACCAGCAAAAGAGATTGCCTGACCTAAGAAAAGCACCTCCCTGTGAAGTTCGCCCCATCTTCCAGTTGAGGTTTAATATTCATGTATTTGGCTGTGTCGGGTCTTCACTGCGGCATGTGGGCTCCTTTGTTGCAGTGCCTGGGCTCTCTAGGTATGGCTCTTGGGCTCCAGACAATGCGGACTTGGTAGTTCAGTGCATGGACTTGGTTGTTTTCCACAGCAAGTGAGATCTTAGTTCCCCAATCAAGGATCAGACCTGCCTCCCCTGCTTTGGAACGTGGATTCTTAACCACGGGACCACCAGGGAACTCCCCAACGCCTGTGAATGTTAATTTATCTACAGAGGAATATCCCTGCTCTTATTCAGAAGATAATCCATTTTAGATGAATGGCTTAGACTATTGTATTTATGCCCTTGGCTTGGTAATAAAAGCCCGATTACCTTGAGGGGAGCCCTGTGTGTGGCTGTGCTTCTCAAAGGAGAGCAGTTTTGTCCCCAGGGGATACTCGCAAGGACCAGAGGTACCCTGGTTGTCCAAACCTGGTGGCTGCTACTGGGATCCGGGGCAGAAACCAAGGATCCAGCCGTGCGTCCGACAGCCAAGGACAGCCTCCGTGCCTGCAGGAAGGGTCGTCTGGCCCAGATGTCAGTGGAGCCTCCACGCAGAAGCCCTGGACGGCTGGCTTCTGTTGGTCAGTGCACTTGCTTGCCGCCTCCCTGGCCTCCGCGGCACCTGCTGGTGGTCGCGTCTTGCTGCCTGTCTCTGCCGCGCCTGGGAGCTAAGCCTCCGGCAGTTTCCCAAACCTCAGGATCCGTTCTCCATAGGATGAATGAGGACTGTTCTACTTGTTCACGTAATTTCTGTCATTTCTGATGCCATTTCTCTTATGCTTAGGCCTGAGTCGGAGGCAAGGTGGAGGGGAGGGTGGGCAGAGCAGAGGTTTCACCTGGAGAGAGCTTGTTGGAAGGCACTCCAGTGCGGGCTGGCAGACGGCTCGAGGAGGATCAGCAGTCCGACTAGAGGATTGGAAGAGGGTGATCTCCTCTCTACTCCCTTCCAGCAGATCTCAGCTAGTCAACTGTGTTCACCCCAAACTGTGCATTGAGGCCTTGGAATTTCAGATCAAGGAAAGAACACATGCAGGAGGAAAACACAGCTTGCATCTTATGTTTTAGCTTTTAAGAAGGTGGAGTTTACCCGGGGAGAACAGAAGCCATGCAGAAGGCCCTCACCGAGGGACCAGACCTGCCTTCTGAGCCCTCTCCAGGCCGGAGCCCCGGATCTGTACCCCTCCACGGACCCTGCGAAATTGCGGGAAAGTGCACGGTGGCCACCACATTTGGAAGGATGGAAACACCATGCAACTCTAGCATCTGCCCTGTTGGATGAAATGAACCAAGTGACCCTTTCTAAGAATGACGGTAGCTATCTATAAACCTTTGCCTTGGCTTTGCAAGCGTTCAAGTGGAAAAGGTGGAGGAAGAGTGGTCGCCGCGGCCTCCGGTTCAGAAGTGAGTGACTGGGAACACAGCCGTGAGAAGCGCCATCTGCCCTGGCAGCCATTTGCCACCTGTTCCTTTGCTTCCAGAGCCATTCCACAGTCTGAATGTAACACTGGTCCTGCCACAGAGCAGCTGGGCAGGGGCTCTGCTCTGCTCTGGCAGGAACCCCCAGCCAGGCTGCACCCCCAGGCAGGAAAGTCGCCAAGCCCGACCCTGCTCACAGCCTCCCAGGAGCCATCCGCCCGTCCCATTAGCCGAACCGCGGAGGCTGAGCCCGGCTCCGTAACCACGGTAACCCCGCCATTGAAGGGTGGGTAAGGACTCTTCTCTTCAGTCTCATCAAAACTGTCATAACACGTATTAACATTTTAGAGGTTTGTAGAGACGAAAATATTGCTGCAGCATAATGACTGACAGCCCAGAGTGCCGGAGACTCAGCCGGCTTCGGTGAGAAAGACTTATGTGTTCCTAATGCAGAGAATGAGCAGCTTGTAGTAGAAGAATGATTGGATTGCGGCAAGCAAGAGAGGACTTTGTATAGTTCATTATCCACAAGTGGACTCAGGTTACAGATGCGAGATAAAGCTCATCCAGCAGGTGTTAGGAGGTTTGGGTCACACTGGGTGCAGACTTTTCCAAAGGGAGATTCAGCCACGAACCCTGCCTGCCAGCAAGTCGGCCTGCTTTAGGTTGACCGTGCAGAAATGCCTCCTGTGGCCTGTCTGCTGCCGCCTTCCCCGAGGAGCTCTCGTCACTTGGGCCTCGTTCACCGTCTGCATGGTTAGCTCCGATTCACTCTTTTTTTGAAAAGAAGAATTGGCAATCTAGCATGCACACAAAAGCACGTCTATGTTTATGCCAAGAATAAAGAACGCTGATACAATAGACCCCCAGTGCCTCCCTCTGAGTCCAGGAAATAGCTGTTTCTGTACCTCATCGCTCCTGGGAGCCTTGACCCTCCCCAGGAATAATTACTCTTCTGAATAGGTGCCAGTCAGGCTGTGCTGGTTTTCAGAAGCGTGTTTACATAGGGGCATTATTTCTAAACAATGTATTTTGTAGTTTAGGCGCTTTTTGAATTTTACATAAATGTAATCATAGTTTGTGCATTCTTCCGTGATTGCCTTTGTGGCTGAAAATGATGTTTGTTTGCTTTTTTTATGTGAAGTCCCCAGGCGTGCTGGCCATTGTCAGCAGTCACGTTCACTGTGGCGTCATGTCTGTGGGTCTGTGTGAGTCCACACGACGCCTCATTTGTTCAGCTGTGGAGCTCCGGGCACAGCCGTGCCTCCTTCCTCTGGAAACCCTCCCCCCACTTCCGGGTTTGGGGAGGGACTTGGCATAGGTCTGGGGTGCCCGGTGGGCAGGACCCTGGCTCTCTGCAGTGTCCCAAGCGCTCGTATGCTGTTGTCATTTGTTGGCCAGTCATGTCTGACTCTTCGTGGCCCCATGGACAACAGCACACCGAGCTCCTCTGTCCTCCGTTATTTCCTGAAGTTTGCCCACATTCACATCCACTGAACTGGTGCTGCCATCCAGCCTTCTCAGCCTCTGCCGCCCCTTCTCCTGCCCTCAGCCTTTCCCAGCGTCCGGCTCTTTTCCAGTGAGACGGCTCTTTGCGTCAGGTGGCCAAAGTACTGGAGCTTCAGTTTCAGCATCAGTCTCCAATGAATAGTCAGGGCTGCCGTCCTTTAGGATGGACTCGCTTGATGGCCTTGCTGTCCAAGGGACTCTTAGGAGTTCTCCAGCACCAGCTCTTATCCTAGATAATAATTAATGCCACCTTTATCTCAGGCCCTATTTCTCTCTTGAGCACTGGGTTTCCGCTGGACACCCTCACTTTCTGGTGAATGTCTCAAACCAAACTCTGCTATAAAAAGCAGTGTTGATTGCTTCTCCATGACCCTGCTCATAAAACACAACGAAGCCAAAGAACTGATTTCTCCCTTAGGCTTCTGGGTAATCCCCCTCCTCCTCTAGCTCTTCTTAGCTCAGAAATCCCACTCTCACCTGTCCAGCGTCTACGCTCAGCACCTTGGGGTCACCCCGGTCCTCCTGAGGCCTGAAACGTCACGTCCATCCATCCGTGCCGTCGTCTCTCCTAACCTGCCCCGAGGCTGACTTCCTCCTCCGACCATCTCCCAACCGAGCCTGCTGCCTGTCTCTCTGCGGCCACCCATCCCTAGCAGGCACTTTTCCCACAGGACCCAGAGCTCACGTCTCAAACACACGTCAGACCAAGCCTTCTGCTGCTTAGGGCCCCAGTGACTGTCTCCTGTGGTGCTCAGAACAAGCCCCAGGCCTCTCCCAGCGCCCCCGGAGGCCCCTCTGGGAGCCGGGCCTGTGCTTTGGCGGCTGCTCCTGCCAGTCTCCATTCTCCCACCAGCCCCAGGCGCGTCAGGCCTGGCGGCCGCGAGGTCTTTCACTGGCCTTGGCCCTGCCCCGAGGCTTTCCTCTGCCACTCAGGCCCAGCAGAACACAGCCCGGCCCTCTCCTCCTGAAGGACCCCCAGGAATCAGCTCCTTCTTGGGTCACCTGTTTCCCTTCAACATAGCATTTCTCGTTGGCTGGGAATGCCTCCATCTCTGTTTCTGATTTGTTTCTCTCCGCTGCCCTCCACCCGCTGGACGTGAGACCCAGGAGGACAGAGGATAAGCCGGGAGCTCAGCTCCCTCTCTGAGGGTCTGGCCTCTGTCTTGCAGATGCCCCCACCGACCCCTCCCACCACCGGCCACTCCTGCCCTGGGCCCATCGCACCCACACGGCTCCCCTTCGGCCACAGAGCCACGGAGCTGGAACCCAGGACCGGACGCCCGGGCTCTGGCCAGCCTGCTGGTGCCCTGGGGACGCTGAGCACCCAGGCAGCGAGGGCGGTCCTCACACGTGTGACGCCTGTGGTCTGATTTCTGGGGTGGCGGGGTGAGCTCTTTGGGGTGGGGGAGGGCATTTTTAGGAGAGATCCTGGAAGGACTGAGGAGAGAGGATGGTCTGCAGAGAGAGGAAGGGGAAGGAGCCCGAGGGCTGTCGCTTGAATGGAGAGCCTCTCAGAGGCTCGGCTGCTGCATTAGGTCCCGTTGCCTCGGCCGGCTCGTGGGAAAGGAGCGTCTACGCTCAGCACCTTGGGGTCACCCCGGTCCTCCTGAGGCCTGAAACGTCACGTCCATCCATCCGTGCCGTCGTCTCTCCTAACCTGCCCCGAGGCTGACTTCCTCCTCCGACCATCTCCCAACCGAGCCTGCTGCCTGTCTCTCTGCGGCCACCCATCCCTAGCAGGCACTTTTCCCACAGGACCCAGAGCTCACGTCTCAAACACACGTCAGACCAAGCCTTCTGCTGCTTAGGGCCCCAGTGACTGTCTCCTGTGGTGCTCAGAACAAGCCCCAGGCCTCTCCCAGCGCCCCCGGAGGCCCCTCTGGGAGCCGGGCCTGTGCTTTGGCGGCTGCTCCTGCCAGTCTCCATTCTCCCACCAGCCCCAGGCGCGTCAGGCCTGGCGGCCGCGAGGTCTTTCACTGGCCTTGGCCCTGCCCCGAGGCTTTCCTCTGCCACTCAGGCCCAGCAGAACACAGCCCGGCCCTCTCCTCCTGAAGGACCCCCAGGAATCAGCTCCTTCTTGGGTCACCTGTTTCCCTTCAACATAGCATTTCTCGTTGGCTGGGAATGCCTCCATCTCTGTTTCTGATTTGTTTCTCTCCGCTGCCCTCCACCCGCTGGACGTGAGACCCAGGAGGACAGAGGATAAGCCGGGAGCTCAGCTCCCTCTCTGAGGGTCTGGCCTCTGTCTTGCAGATGCCCCCACCGACCCCTCCCACCACCGGCCACTCCTGCCCTGGGCCCATCGCACCCACACGGCTCCCCTTCGGCCACAGAGCCACGGAGCTGGAACCCAGGACCGGACGCCCGGGCTCTGGCCAGCCTGCTGGTGCCCTGGGGACGCTGAGCACCCAGGCAGCGAGGGCGGTCCTCACACGTGTGACGCCTGTGGTCTGATTTCTGGGGTGGCGGGGTGAGCTCTTTGGGGTGGGGGAGGGCATTTTTAGGAGAGATCCTGGAAGGACTGAGGAGAGAGGATGGTCTGCAGAGAGAGGAAGGGGAAGGAGCCCGAGGGCTGTCGCTTGAATGGAGAGCCTCTCAGAGGCTCGGCTGCTGCATTAGGTCCCGTTGCCTCGGCCGGCTCGTGGGAAAGGAGCAGCCCCCTCTCCCCGGCGGGGCCGGCGCCCCCGACCTCCGGTAACAGCGCCGCTGGAAGCCGTATCCGGACGAGGGGTTGAGGATGCGGGGGGGACGCGGAGGCCTGTGGTGTCCTCGCAGGAGGCCCTGGTCCGGGCATCCCTGGGAGCACCTTCAGGCCCAAGCCGGGCCTCTGTGTGTCAGTAAGTTCAAGGCCACGCAGAGCACCGCGCCTGCTCGGAGTGCGTGGCTGGCATGTCCGCTGGTCCACGTCACGAGGGAGCGGGCCTTCTGCTCCTGGCGCGGAGCCTCTGCAGCCCGCGGGAGGTGGTGGAGCGAGCGTCCTCGCGGCGCCTGGCCCTCTGGCAGCTCCATCCGTGGGGCACGGGAAGCCAGGACTCCACACAGGGTCCGAGTCCACGTGCCTGGGATGCTGGGTCACCAAACAAGAAGAGAGCACCGAGGAAACTTCAGCAGAGGAGGAAATCGTCTCAACCGGGTTTTCAAATGTCCTGCCGGTGGTTTGAAGTTCACGGGTGCTAGTGGAGTGAGGCCCGTCCTCCTCAGCTAACAGCACGTGGGCTCCCCCTCGCCTTAGGAGGTCAGCTCGGAGCTGTGGCCTCTGGCCACTGCCGGGAGCAGGGGCTGGGCACTGCTGCAGGGCAGACCCAGGCGCTCTGGCGTCCTCGATGGCCCCCGTCCCCTGAGGTGCTGCCAGCACGGCCGTGCTCGAGCCTGGTGGTGAGTCACGCCCGAGATTCCACTCACCCGCCGTGCGTCTCCTGGGCTCTCGGGATGAGACGCGCAGGGCGTCTTACTTTCGGGGGGGGCTGCTGGGGAAGGGCCAGCGGCTGCACAGAGGCCCCACTCCGTGCTGGCCCCAGGCTCCCCTGGCACCTTGTCATGTCCAGGGGGCCGCCCAGGGCAGCTGCAGGGCCACTTTCCTGGGAAGAGGGAGGATCCTCAGAGACGAGAGGCAGCAGGACGGGAGAGCTGCTGCCCGCTGGCCCGCTGCTGGGCTCTGCCGGGCCCCGTCCCACGGCCTCTCCTCCCGTTCTGGTCACACCCAGCCCCAGGGGAATTCCAGCGGAGAGCTGACCTTGTCCGCGGTGCCTGCTTTACCTTCAGGCGACCACAACCCGTCGACCTTCAAACTCCTGTCCTGTCCCCGCCTCGCCCGTCACTGAGCAGACTGGGAGCTGTGCGTCAGTTACGGTTCATCTCTCCACGCTGGACATCCACGGGGCAGGACCTCGGGGCAGCCTCCTCTCCCACGGGCACCTAGACCCGTGCGGGGGGCGTTCTCTGGACAGGAGGCTCGGCGGCTGGAGGACAGGCAGGGACGCCCGGTCACAGGAGGCTGGGTTGTTATGATGAAATCACTCTGTAAATGAGCCCCCTTCCCAATCTAGCTGTAGAGAACAGCACCTTTCCCGTTTTCCCGATACAAATACAGTCCTATCGACAGAAGAAAAAACATGGTCCTCCTGGGGCACATTGCCTCCCAAAGGTGTTGTTACGTTTCCTGCTCACAGCTGCTCAGCTCCCTCAGGGAGACGGGGGTGATCGTGAGCCCACCTTCGGGCACAGACGGTGGCGTCAGCCATGTCTCATTTGCTTTCTGCTGGTGAGGAAGCAGCGATGCTCTTGGTGTTCAACATAACAGCATCAGAGGCACAGAACCCGAGAAGGACCAGACCACACCGGAGGGCTCCCCTTGATGAGGGCTGGGAAGTCGTCACCTGGCATCACTTATCCCTGTGTGTTCAAGCACGGGCTGAGACGTGGACTGGCCACGGGTCCCCCGGGGGCGAGGGTTTCAGGGAGGGCTGGGCGGCTGGGCGGCTGGGAGAGGGGCTGAGACCAGGGATGTCAGGAGGTAAGAGGAAGGGGTGCCCGTCGCTTCAGGGCAGAGAAGCAGTTTCTGGTCGTTTAGAAAAGAGCTGACAAAATGGTCCAGACCCTGCCCAGCTCTGCCCAGCACACCCAGCCCGGGAAAGCCTCCTTCTCTCGACGCTGGCCAGGGCAGTCAGCAGCCCTCATGGTCAAGCATGAGCTAAGCCACAGGCCAGTGGCAGTGCTGGTGCACACGGTCCAGCCTGGGTGCTCGGGTGGGTGTGAGCTGCTTTCTGCAGGCAGAGCTCTCTCCAGGGAGGAGAGGGGTGTCTGGATTATTCTAGGAGTGGCCAGACCTGCTCCCAGGTCCCCGGCTGCTGGCCTGACTGTCCTTGCTGTCCTGCGAAGAGCTGAAAAGAAAAGGAGGACACAGCTTTCCCCGGCCCCATGCTAGCCGCCAGTGTGCACGGGCAGGCGGGTGAGGGCCAAGGTCAGGAGGCGCCAGGGCAGCCAACAGCCAACGTGGACTCACGCTGCCACGTGCTGGTGGCTGGTATTTGTAGGGCTTCTGTGGTGGCTCAAATGGTAAGGAATCTGTCTGCAATTTAGGAGACCCAGGTTCAATCCCTGAGTCAGGAAGATCCCCTGGAGAAGGAATTGGCTATCCGCTCTAGTACTCTTGCCTGGAGAACCCCATGGATAGAGGAGCCTGGTGGGCTACAGAACATGGAGTTGCAGAGCTGGACATGACCGCCTGACTGACTTTCACTTTAATGTGCCCACGTGGAAGGAACACTTAGGTACATCTGAGGCTTTTCAGGAAAAAACTGAAATGCTGATGGTGACCAGAGGCATTGTGCATGCCTCTTCTGCAGGAGAGGACCCCGGTGTTTACTTCCCTGCAGAGGGTGACCCTTGTCTAGAACTTGCAGATGCTGGGCTTTAAGCAACCCGTGGAGCCGGCTCTCGGCATCACTGATGTCTGAGTGCAGCGTGAACCTGGAGGATGGCTTTCCTCAGTCGGCTGTCTTGCCTTTGTTTTTCTGTTTTTCAATTGGGATGTTTGTTTGCTTAGGTGGCAGGGGTGACCTGCTCAGATCCACTCATGATAATGGACTCCGCAGGGGCAAAGCACGCAGGGAAAACCTAATTTCCTTATTTTTTATAATTTTGTTGGGGTGTAGTTGATCTACAGCATACAGGTGTTCAGCACAGTGAGTCAGACATACATACGCCTGTGTCAAGTCTTCCAGACTCTTCTTACATAGCTAGTCCATGGGGTTGCAAAGAGCTGGACATGAATGAGCGACTGAACAGAGGTTTGTGTTAATCTCAGTCTCCCAGTTTACCCGTCCCTCCTTAATCCCTGGTAGTCATAAATTTCCTTTCTGTATTTCTGACTCTTTCTATTTTGTAGATGCATTCATCTGAAATTTGGAATCCACACATAAATGATATCCTGTGATATCTGTCTTTCTCTGTCTGACTCACTTCACTCAGTATGACGATCCCTAGGTCCATCCACGTTGCTGCAAATGATGTGATTTCTCATCCTGTTCTCTTTTACGCTCAGTCTGAGCAGGCATTAACTTCTCTACTCCCCTGAAACTGCTCTCATCGAGGTCACAGCCTGGACTTGCCTAAATCCAAATGTGCCTTCTCTGTCTTCCTACTGTTGACTTTTATGGCATTTGATCAAGTTAATCACCTCTACCTTCTTGACATGTCCTTGTTCAATTTGCCTCCAGGTCGCCACGAGCCTGGTTATCCCACCTTCCCGAATGCCTCCCCACCCCATGGCCACCCTGTGTGCCTCTGGTCACTCCCAGCCCCCAGATACGGAGCCGCCTGGGCTCTGTCCTTGCTCCTTCCTTCTCAGTCTACCCTCGGTCTCTCCAGCGTGGCCGCCTGAGCTGATGGCTACAGCTTCCAATAAAACCACCCCGTCTTATGGCTGCCTTGTCACGTCCACAGTGTCACCCCCAATTTCTGCCTCCACCATTCCCCCAGTCCCAGGCTTGTATGTCCCGGTGTCCACGGGGCTTTCCCACTTGTTTGTGTCTGAAGCCACCTTGCACTGAACAGACCTCAAGCTGCGCCCAGTGCCCTTACAATTTCATTTTTCTCAAAATAAAATAAAACAGCCTGGAGAGAGAGGATGAAGGGTTCGGATGTGTTGGGGACAACAGCTGAGGGCAGGGACGCTCGTGTCTCCAGGGCATCTTGTGCCCTGGAGCTTGTGCTCACAATTTATAATTTTGTTGGGGTGTAGTTGATCTACAGACGTGTTCAGCACAGTGAGTCAGACATACTGCCTGTGTCAAGTCTTCCAGACTCTTCTTACATAGCTAGTCCATGGGGTTGCAAAGAGCTGGACATGAATGAGCGACTGAACAGAGGTTTGTGTTAATCTCAGTCTCCCAGTTTACCCGTCCCTCCTTAATCCCTGGTAGTCATAAATTTCCTTTCTGTATTTCTGACTCTTTCTATTTTGTAGATGCATTCATCTGAAATTTGGAATCCACACATAAATGATATCCTGTGATATCTGTCTTTCTCTGTCTGACTCACTTCACTCAGTATGACGATCCCTAGGTCCATCCACGTTGCTGCAAATGATGTGATTTCTCATCCTGTTCTCTTTTACGCTCAGTCTGAGCAGGCATTAACTTCTCTACTCCCCTGAAACTGCTCTCATCGAGGTCACAGCCTGGACTTGCCTAAATCCAAATGTGCCTTCTCTGTCTTCCTACTGTTGACTTTTATGGCATTTGATCAAGTTAATCACCTCTACCTTCTTGACATGTCCTTGTTCAATTTGCCTCCAGGTCGCCACGAGCCTGGTTATCCCACCTTCGAATGCCTCCCCACCCCATGGCCACCCTGTGTGCCTCTGGTCACTCCCAGCCCCCAGATACGGAGCCGCCTGGGCTCTGTCCTTGCTCCTTCCTTCTCAGTCTACCCTCGGTCTCTCCAGCGTGGCCGCCTGAGCTGATGGCTACAGCTTCCAATAAAACCACCCCGTCTTATGGCTGCCTTGTCACGTCCACAGTGTCACCCCCAATTTCTGCCTCCACCATTCCCCCAGTCCCAGGCTTGTATGTCCCGGTGTCCACGGGGCTTTCCCACTTGTTTGTGTCTGAAGCCACCTTGCACTGAACAGACCTCAAGCTGCGCCCAGTGCCCTTACAATTTCATTTTTCTCAAAATAAAATAAAACAGCCTGGAGAGAGAGGATGAAGGGTTCGGATGTGTTGGGGACAACAGCTGAGGGCAGGGACGCTCGTGTCTCCAGGGCATCTTGTGCCCTGGAGCTTGTGCTCACAACACAGACTGCCTGCTGCGTCTGCATGAAGTCTGTGAGGGTAGCTGTCGTTTACAACATGTCACAGACTCATGGCCTCTGGTAACGATTCACTGGGACTTGTCTAGGTTACATGCAAGGTGCTGCTGGTTTTGTTGCTGAGTCGTGTCCACCTCTTGCGACCCCATGGACTAAAGCCTACCAGGCCCCTCTGTCCGTAGAGCTTTCCAGGGAAGAACACTGGAGTGAGTTGCCATTCCCTTCTCTAGGGGATCTTCTCAACCCACGGACTGAACCCTGGTCTCCTGCCTTGCAGGACATTTCTTTACTGACTGAGCTACTGGGGAAGCCCCAGGCTCACAATGTTCAAAGAATGATGATGGCCAGTGCCCTCTGCCCTCACACCAGACCCCCACAGAAACTCTGCCGCCCAGGCCAGGTTCTGGTCCGTCTTCCCATCTGTCCGCCGTCAGTCCTGCGGCACGGGGCTCCCTCCTCAGCTGGCAGCATCCGGTGCCCATTTTTAAGGGTGCACAGCACGCACCGCACCCCGGCCGTGGTGAAGACCTTGGACCAGCGCGGTGTGAAGACATGATGCTATTAACCAGAAAGCATCACTCCAGCCACTTCATCTGGCCCCACCTCTGGGGTGGACGCTGGAGAACCATGTCCGAGATTATGGGGGGCTCCTGAGCACTGACTTTGTGTGCCTTCCGCCCCTGCATGGGCGCTGCGCCTTCGTGGGGAGAGGATCCAGGGGGAGGAGAGGGCTCCTATGGATGCACTTTACAGCGTGGCCGCCTGAGCTGATGGCTACAGCTTCCAATAAAACCACCCCGTCTTATGGCTGCCTTGTCACGTCCACAGTGTCACCCCCAATTTCTGCCTCCACCATTCCCCCAGTCCCAGGCTTGTATGTCCCGGTGTCCACGGGGCTTTCCCACTTGTTTGTGTCTGAAGCCACCTTGCACTGAACAGACCTCAAGCTGCGCCCAGTGCCCTTACAATTTCTTATTTCGCAAAATAAAATAAAACAGCCTGGAGAGAGAGGATGAAGGGTTCGGATGTGTTGGGGACAACAGCTGAGGGCAGGGACGCTCGTGTCTCCAGGGCATCTTGTGCCCTGGAGCTTGTGCTCACAACACAGACTGCCTGCTGCGTCTGCATGAAGTCTGTGAGGGTAGCTGTCGTTTACAACATGTCACAGACTCATGGCCTCTGGTAACGATTCACTGGGACTTGTCTAGGTTACATGCAAGGTGCTGCTGGTTTTGTTGCTGAGTCGTGTCCACCTCTTGCGACCCCATGGACTAAAGCCTACCAGGCCCCTCTGTCCGTAGAGCTTTCCAGGGAAGAACACTGGAGTGAGTTGCCATTCCCTTCTCTAGGGGATCTTCTCAACCCACGGACTGAACCCTGGTCTCCTGCCTTGCAGGACATTTCTTTACTGACTGAGCTACTGGGGAAGCCCCAGGCTCACAATGTTCAAAGAATGATGATGGCCAGTGCCCTCTGCCCTCACACCAGACCCCCACAGAAACTCTGCCGCCCAGGCCAGGTTCTGGTCCGTCTTCCCATCTGTCCGCCGTCAGTCCTGCGGCACGGGGCTCCCTCCTCAGCTGGCAGCATCCGGTGCCCATTTTTAAGGGTGCACAGCACGCACCGCACCCCGGCCGTGGTGAAGACCTTGGACCAGCGCGGTGTGAAGACATGATGCTATTAACCAGAAAGCATCACTCCAGCCACTTCATCTGGCCCCACCTCTGGGGTGGACGCTGGAGAACCATGTCCGAGATTATGGGGGGCTCCTGAGCACTGACTTTGTGTGCCTTCCGCCCCTGCATGGGCGCTGCGCCTTCGTGGGGAGAGGATCCAGGGGGAGGAGAGGGCTCCTTGGATGGAAGGGGATGCACTTTACAAGCAGAGTTGCTGCAGGCACTGAGGAAGCTAAAGCTGATGTAAACCTCTCACGGTTTTTTCTTTTTGGTACTTTATTATTTTAAACCTATTAACAAGCTATGATGTTAGCTCTTATTTCCAAAAATAATTAATCATAGACAAACCCAAGGAATTCCAAAGAGGTTAAGCTGGCAGCACTGCCTAATGGATTAAATGCTGTTAATTAATATCACTCCTGCCAACTCCGTTCACTTGCCTCTGTAATTACGTTTCGCCAACACTCTTTCCAGCGTGTGGTGGGTTATGGTGCGCTGCTCCGCACGCCGGTGGCAGAAACACCAACCAGGCTGCTTTAAGAACGTGTGAGGTCCTGCTGGTCTTCCACCAGTGCAGGTCCATCGCAGAGGAATTCCGCTTTCTCTGCTGGAGTGGACAGGACTGAAGTCAG
The DNA here is from genome assembly GCA_022376925.1 of Tragulus kanchil. Classification (NCBI taxonomy): domain Eukaryota; kingdom Metazoa; phylum Chordata; class Mammalia; order Artiodactyla; family Tragulidae; genus Tragulus; species Tragulus kanchil. The sequence goes on along the minus strand of JAIOJX010000005.1, from coordinate 177,921,924 downwards.
CCTCCTCCCCTGGGGCTGAACAGGGATCCGGGGGCCTGACTGTGAAGCTGCCAGCGTGTCCCTTGTGTCCGGGGCTGGAGCCCAGCTCTCTCAGCGGCCACCACAGCAGCCCTGACCGTGGCTACTTTCTCCTGTGTCCCCTGCAGGACCTGCCTCTTCTTGTATCCACCACAGCTCCTCTTGGTCCCAGGCTGCTGCCCCCCGGCCCGTGTCTTGGGCAGGCAGACACCTGGCCCCAGCTGTGCCCCTGAGGCTGGAGGTGCTTCAGGTCTTCCGTGGTCCCCCTCCCTGCAGAGGAGTGGCGTGGATACTCGGGGGACAGCTGAGCAGGGCTGGGGACACCTGTGCCCTTTAGTCTGTGGTGCTGTTGAAATCACACAGATGACTCTGGCCAGAGAGAAAGCACTTTCAGAGGAGCTGAAGGCAGGCCTCCTCAACCGGTCATTGACAACACCCTTGTATCACAATGCCCTGGCACTGAAGTCGTGGTGGGGCTGGGGGTGGCATAGCGCACTGAGTGAGCTGGCTGCAGACTGCTCTCCAACCAAGCATGGGCTTCTGCTGCACCCCGACCCCGCTCTGTAGATCCCAGTGGCACTACGTGTGCATGCTCTACTGTCACACTGAATCATCCTTGCAGGCTGGCTTCCTTTCTCAGGCGCCCCCCAGCCGCCCTCCCACTTTACATGGCTCACTCCCTGGGGCTCCCTTTCTCGCAGACATGTGCCCTGAACCCCCAGAGAGAGCCTGTGCCTGCTACATGTCATGATGCAGCCTGCGCGTCCACTCTGTGGCACTGCCCAGGGCTTCAGCGCCGCAGGCATTCATGTGCGTTTCCACTCGTGCACCTGCACACATGGGGACAGAAGACCAAGATGGAGAAGGAGGGTCTCCTGTCCCAGGACCTGGTGCCCCCTCTCCAGAGGGGCTTTCTTTCCATGACTGCTACTTTTTGGTTTTGTATTTTTGTCAGCTAACTCTTCCATTGTAACTAGGCTGCTGATATTTTATTTCTTGATTTTTTAATTTTAGAAAATGGCTATTGACATCATATGGAAATTGAAGAATTGTATTAGTCGTCTCTGGCTGCATAATGGAAAATCAACCAGTCTGTGAAGTGGTTGAAAAGAATGACCAGTTATTTAACTCATGATTTTGCAAGTCAGCTATTTGGGCTGGGTCCAGGCAGCTCGTGCCTTCGCTGGTGCAACACTCTTAAAATGTTTGTGGGTTTTCTATGGATCAGTTCCCACAAAAGCCACACCCACATGTATTATCAGAGTAGATCTGTCAACAGTGACAGAATCAGGCTTCTGAAGGATTGCATCTACAAAATTTCTTGGAAGCCTCTTTATCTAGTTGCCAGTGGTGCTCTGGGCTCCCCCAGTGGCTCAGGAGTGAAGAAGACGCCTGCAACGCAGGAGACTTGCAGGAGACAAGGGTTTGATCTCAGGGTTGGGAAGGCCCTCGGAGTAGGAAATGGCAGCCCTCCCCAGTAGTCTTGCTGGAAGAATCCCATGGACAGAGGAGCCTGGTGGGCTACAGTCCATAGAGTCACAAACAGTCGGATACAACTGAGCAACTCAACACAACAACCAGGCGGCACCCTAAATTGTTCAGAAGTCTAATTGCCAAAGTGTTTTACAGTAACTTCTTTGATCTGGTCTTTGGTGGAGGTTTCACTTCACTTTGAGGATGACTCACCAGCTGGGGGTGAGAAAGCGTTTGCTTTTTCCAGCTCAGCAAGTCTTGATCCCTCTCACTTCCGCTCGCAAGCGGCACAGTGCTCCCTTCAGCTTGTCTTGCTCTCCTCACATCTCATCACCAGCCGACAAGGGGCTGATTGACAGTTGTAGACTTTTGCCCGGAAATTGTCTTCCGAGGTCAGTGACTCGGGTCACTGAGTGTATTTTCCATCTTCCAAGTGGCTGCAGGCCACGGCCTTGCTGATTGTTTCGATGCTACATAACAGTCTAGCGTCCACTTTCCGACGGGTCTTGATGTAAGTGCAGTGCTTTTTAAGTTTTTACTTTGTCAGCTCTTTCCCTCCTACCCTCTGCAACTGGCACCTACTGAGACATAACCCACCAACCCAAACTGTAATGACTGGAAGCTACTACCATGTATCTGGCTTGTAATGCCCTGGGTCTGCCCTTGGGACCGTGCTCCGCTCCCGGCAGGTGCCTCGTGCATCACTGTCTGCTGCCATCCTGCCCCGTGGTGTCTGAGCCGTGGTGGTGTTGGCCGCATGCCTCTCTGTTGGCTTCAGCAGGGAGGATGGGGTGGGTCATGTGCCCCTCCTCTCTGAAGCCACAAATTCCACACGGAGGTTGAAGGATGCGAGGAAGCAGGAGAGGGCCAGCCTCAGGTGCCTCTGCTAGTGACACATTGGCTCCTGTGCCACTGGTGGTGCGGGTCTGGTGGTCACGGCGAGGGCTGGTGCAGGTGGACATGCAAGGGGCTTGGGCCCGGGGAGGTGAAGCCGACAGGAGTCCACCATTACAGACAGCCACTGCCTGCTCGGAGCTCACAGGCACAGTTCCACACAATGATGTTTATATCGTCTTAGACGTTCCAAACTGGATACTCTTTTAATAAATTAGGCCACTGCCTGCTCCGGAGGGCCTTTCACATAGGCCCCATTCCCCTGTTTAAGAATCCCATGGACAGAGGAGCCTGGTGGGCTACAGTCCATAGAGTCACAAACAGTCGGATACAACTGAGCAACTCAACACAACAACCAGGCGGCACCCTAAATTGTTCAGAAGTCTAATTGCCAAAGTGTTTTACAGTAACTTCTTTGATCTGGTCTTTGGTGGAGGTTTCACTTCACTTTGAGGATGACTCACCAGCTGGGGGTGAGAAAGCGTTTGCTTTTTCCAGCTCAGCAAGTCTTGATCCCTCTCACTTCCGCTCGCAAGCGGCACAGTGCTCCCTTCAGCTTGTCTTGCTCTCCTCACATCTCATCACCAGCCGACAAGGGGCTGATTGACAGTTGTAGACTTTTGCCCGGAAATTGTCTTCCGAGGTCAGTGACTCGGGTCACTGAGTGTATTTTCCATCTTCCAAGTGGCTGCAGGCCACGGCCTTGCTGATTGTTTCGATGCTACATAACAGTCTAGCGTCCACTTTCCGACGGGTCTTGATGTAAGTGCAGTGCTTTTTAAGTTTTTACTTTGTCAGCTCTTTCCCTCCTACCCTCTGCAACTGGCACCTACTGAGACATAACCCACCAACCCAAACTGTAATGACTGGAAGCTACTACCATGTATCTGGCTTGTAATGCCCTGGGTCTGCCCTTGGGACCGTGCTCCGCTCCCGGCAGGTGCCTCGTGCATCACTGTCTGCTGCCATCCTGCCCCGTGGTGTCTGAGCCGTGGTGGTGTTGGCCGCATGCCTCTCTGTTGGCTTCAGCAGGGAGGATGGGGTGGGTCATGTGCCCCTCCTCTCTGAAGCCACAAATTCCACACGGAGGTTGAAGGATGCGAGGAAGCAGGAGAGGGCCAGCCTCAGGTGCCTCTGCTAGTGACACATTGGCTCCTGTGCCACTGGTGGTGCGGGTCTGGTGGTCACGGCGAGGGCTGGTGCAGGTGGACATGCAAGGGGCTTGGGCCCGGGGAGGTGAAGCCGACAGGAGTCCACCATTACAGACAGCCACTGCCTGCTCGGAGCTCACAGGCACAGTTCCACACAATGATGTTTATATCGTCTTAGACGTTCCAAACTGGATACTCTTTTAATAAATTATGGGACAATGAAACACTCAGACTTCCAATGCTTCCCAAAGATGGCGAGTTTCTTCTGGCGACTCTCATTTTTGAGCACATAAGGGCCTCAGCCTCCCCATCCCCCTGTTGGCCTCCCCAGTGCTGCCCAAACTCCCCCACGGCTCAGGGGTAAAGAACCCGCCCGTAGTGCCAAAGACCTGCAGGAGACGGGGGTGGCTACACCCTCCCATGTCTAAGGGTTGTGTTCTCCAGGCATCAGAGGCTCGGGGCCTCATTCATAGACGGCTACGCTCTCGCACGTCTAAGGGTTGTGATCTACAGGCACCGCGGAGGCTTGGGGCCTCATTCATAGACGGCTACGCTCTCCCATGTCTAAGGGTTGTGATCTATGGGCACCGCAGAGGCTCGGGGCCTCATTCATAGACGGCTACGCTCTCCCATGTCTAAGGGTTGTGATCTATGGGCACCGCGGAGGCTCGGGGCCTCATTCATAGACGGCTATGCTCTCCCATGTCTAAGGGTTGTGATCTATGGGCACCGCGGAGGCTCGGGGCCTCATTCATAGACGGCTACGCTCTCTCACGCCTAAGGATTGTGATCTATGGGCACCGCGGAGGCTCGGGCCTCATTCATAGACGGCTACGCTCTCTCACGCCTAAGGATTGTGATCTATGGGCACCGCGGAGGCTCGGGGCCTCATTCATAGATGGCTATGCTCTCCCACGTCTAAGGGTTGTGATCTATGGGCACCGCGGAGGCTCGGGGCCTCATTCATAGACGGCTTCCACAAGTTAGTAAGCAGGTGAATAAACAGATCTCAATGTTACACTTAAGCAGACGCTGTTCTAGAGGGAGGCCCCACCCCACTCAGGACCGCGTGTCCTCACCAGAGCCAGAGGCGTGACGCACGCCCAAGTGCTTAAAATCACCCAGGGAAAGCAGCACCTCATGCACATCTTGGCTGTCGTCCTGCCGTCTCTCTTCTCCCCCGAGCTGCCAGGCTCTGTTTTAGGTTCCTCGCTCTACTCTTCTTCCTGTCCCCCTCCGTTCTCTCCGAGGCCCTCCTTCCTTGCAGTCTGTCGCTCTCTAGGCAGCTCCCTCCAGGCTGGGAGGCCGAGGCCTGTGTCGCTGCTCAGCGGCCCTGCGCCACCGTCTCTCGCATCTAGAGGCGTAACTTCTCCTTGTCCACGGAGGATATCCTGAAATGATATCCCAATCCAAAATGCTTCCGATGTCTTTGATGCTTAAAATTCTTGTTTGCCTTCAAACTTGATTGATAGGTTGTCATGTTAAATAACATTTGCTTGGATTCTTTTTCCCTCAAAATTTTAAAGGCGTTGCTGTAACATCACCTACAATCTGAACTCTCAGAGGGAAAGACGCATCCCCGCTGGTGCTGATTCACGGGTGACCTGTGTTTTCTTTGTGGAAAAACACAGGGAAACAGTGTCACGTTTATCTTTGATGTGCAGTAATTTTTAATTTTAGAAACATCACATTTTGAAAATGTTAATTTTGTAGAAAATTGTATGAGCTTTTTCAGTACAAAGATTCATTTTCTTCTTTACCTGTGGGAAATTCTCCTTGGCTTATACAAACACATGTGCTATTAATATATATACTGTGTCTTTATGCTATATTTATAGCTTATATAGTACATATAGTATAATATGGCCTTCCCTGGTGGCTCGGATGATAAAGAATCTGCCTTCCATGCAGGAGACCTGGGTTCAATCCCTCTCCTGGGAAGATCTTCCTAGGAAAGGATTGGGCACCTGCCCTAGTATTCTTGCCTAGAGAATTCCAGGGACAGTGGAGCCTGGTGGGCTTCAGTCCAGGGGCTCACAAAGAGTTGGACACAACTGGATGACTCTCACTCATAGTATAATATAGTGCACTGTGTAGCATATGGCTGTTGGTGGTGATTAGTGGCTAAGTCATGTCATGGGCTCTAGCCCCCCAGGCTCCTCTAGCCATGGAATTTTCCAGGCAAGAATCCTGGAGTGGGTTTCCATTTCCTTCTCCAGGGGATCTTTCCAATCCAGGGATGGAAGCCATGTCTCCTATCTGACCAGCAGATTCTTTACCACTGAGCCCCCTGAGAAATCAGTATAAGATCTGGTATAATATAAACGCATATTGTATCCAGTACAACAGAAGTGATCTATTCTGCGTGATCTCCCCCTCCGTGTGCGTGCTTTGTTTCTGAGCCCCTATCAGGCTGTTGGCTGCCCCCAGGGTCTCTTCTTTCTCTCCTGTTTTCTGACTCTTTGACTTCTTGCCACAGTTTGGGAGACTTATCTTTGTTTTCCACATCTATTGGATTTCTCCACGTCTGTTTGCACGTCAGAACACGTGCTGGCCTTCTCGGGCATGTCCTCCTTTCCTCATGGCTCACCTGCCCCGGCCTCACCCTCCCAGGAAGTGGTTGCTTCCCTGTTTCTCTGCCAGCTCAGCTCACTGCCCCTCCTCAGCTGCTCCACCTCCTGGCGATGCCTTCTCCTCAAGCATCCTCGTCCATCTTGCCTTGTTGCCGGGTCTTCTCACGTTCCCTCTCTTGCTCTGCTGTTCTGTTCTTTCCTAGCTGAGGCTCGGGGTCTCCTCTGCTGGCGCGGCCGTGGCCAGAGCCTCTCAGTTTCAGCCCTGTGATCCTCGCCTCGTCCTCTCCCGAGCCACGGCCCCGCCCCTCACCTCGCTGAAACTGTGGTCTGTCCCCGTAGGGCCCCCGTTCCCTCTCCTCTCGTCTCCTCACGGTGATTCCGCCTTCCTGGTGGCTCGGATGATAAAGAATCTGCCTTCCATGCAGGAGACCTGGGTTCAATCCCTCTCCTGGGAAGATCTTCCTAGGAAAGGATTGGGCACCTGCCCTAGTATTCTTGCCTAGAGAATTCCAGGGACAGTGGAGCCTGGTGGGCTTCAGTCCAGGGGCTCACAAAGAGTTGGACACAACTGGATGACTCTCACTCATAGTATAATATAGTGCACTGTGTAGCATATGGCTGTTGGTGGTGATTAGTGGCTAAGTCATGTCATGGGCTCTAGCCCCCCAGGCTCCTCTAGCCATGGAATTTTCCAGGCAAGAATCCTGGAGTGGGTTTCCATTTCCTTCTCCAGGGGATCTTTCCAATCCAGGGATGGAAGCCATGTCTCCTATCTGACCAGCAGATTCTTTACCACTGAGCCCCCTGAGAAATCAGTATAAGATCTGGTATAATATAAACGCATATTGTATCCAGTACAACAGAAGTGATCTATTCTGCGTGATCTCCCCCTCCGTGTGCGTGCTTTGTTTCTGAGCCCCTATCAGGCTGTTGGCTGCCCCCAGGGTCTCTTCTTTCTCTCCTGTTTTCTGACTCTTTGACTTCTTGCCACAGTTTGGGAGACTTATCTTTGTTTTCCACATCTATTGGATTTCTCCACGTCTGTTTGCACGTCAGAACACGTGCTGGCCTTCTCGGGCATGTCCTCCTTTCCTCATGGCTCACCTGCCCCGGCCTCACCCTCCCAGGAAGTGGTTGCTTCCCTGTTTCTCTGCCAGCTCAGCTCACTGCCCCTCCTCAGCTGCTCCACCTCCTGGCGATGCCTTCTCCTCAAGCATCCTCGTCCATCTTGCCTTGTTGCCGGGTCTTCTCACGTTCCCTCTCTTGCTCTGCTGTTCTGTTCTTTCCTAGCTGAGGCTCGGGGTCTCCTCTGCTGGCGCGGCCGTGGCCAGAGCCTCTCCAGTTTCAGCCCTGTGATCCTACGCCCTGCGTCCTCTCCCCGAGCCACGGCCCCCCGCCCCTCACCTCGCTGAAACTGTGGTCTGTCCCCCGGTAGAGGCGCCCCCGTTCCCTCTCCTCTCGTCTCCTCACGGTGATTCCGCATGTGTATCTCAGGAGGAGCCGGTGGCAGGCACGCGAGCCTTCCCCAGAGCCCCAGGGCATCGGGGTGTGCCCTAGTCCTCAAGGCTGTTTGACTCAGGTCCTCCGGTGAGACTCGGCTCCATCCGGGCGGGGGCTGTGCTCCTGTCATTGTCACGCAGCCACAGCTGGTCTCAGGAACAGACCTTCCTGCGTGTGTTGGCTGAGCAGATACCATCGAGCTCTTACCACTCAGGGGAGCTGCCTGGCGCTCGAGGCTGTCGGTTTATGAAGAAGGCCAAAGCTCTGCTCTCAGGAAGCTTCTGGGTGAGCCAGGGGAGAATAGACAACAAAATAGCACCTAATGTGCTCAGTGAATGAAAGAAGGGGGACAAGGCTGAAGAAACATTCTTAGCTACTGTGCAGGTAACAAAGCGCCTGCAGCCAGACGGGAGGATGTGGGTGGGGACCACGGGGCAGGCACCTGCCCTGCCCCTGGCCGGCTCCCTGCGCCTTCCACGTCCAGAGCTTCCATGGCAGGAGGCCGTGTCCTCCACCCACAGGAGGCCGGGTCTCCGCACAGAGTTAAAGTCAGGAGTCGGGGAGGGTACTGTGGTGTTGCTGGACTCTCAGGGAGGGTGTTCTAGGGTCAAGGCCACCTCCCGTCACAGGGACGGGCAGCAAGACGGCTCCAGGAGCGTGGCCCACGTGACCGGCGCCCGACCGGCTGGCACGGCATTCCTCTGTACTCTGGGCACTTTATGGCTCCCCCGCTTTGTAAGGGTCCTTCGGGGTCTCTGCAGGCTAGGAAGTGGCCTCAGCCCCATTCAGGCGGGAGCCCGGGGGGCTGTCAAGAGGCAGGGTTTCCACAGCACAGGAGACAATTGCTCGCTGGCGTGCCCGGTGTGGAGGGCCTCGAGGTCAATTCCACAAACACCCCTCTGCTCCTGCTGCCCGGCTGGCCGCGCGTGGCTCCGTGCCTCAGCAGCGGGCTCCGAGCAGGGAGGCGCACGGCAGTCTCTCAAACAGACGCTGGTGACGGTGGCGTTTGGGAACGATGTCTGCTTGTTAACGAAGTTGTTGCCACGGTTTGACCACTTGTCAGACTCTGTGAAAAGCTTTCTTTTGAGGTCATAAATGAGCAGATAGTAAGGGGACATGCTCTTGGCTCGACGGGGCTGCACGTCGGGGAGATAAGCTGTGTTGGCATTTAGCTCCCGTTTCTATCCTGGATGCCGGTGCATGCCTTCGGCCGGGCCTCTATCTGCCTACGGTCATGGCGGGCCCACACGCTGGTCTCAGGAACATCCTCGTGTTGGCTGAGCAGATACCATCGAGCTCTTACCACTCAGGGCTGCCTGGCGCTCGAGGCTGTCGGTTTATGAAGAAGGCCAAAGCTCTGCTCTCAGGAAGCTTCTGGGTGAGCCAGGGGAGAATAGACAACAAAATAGCACCTAATGTGCTCAGTGAATGAAAGAAGGGGGACAAGGCTGAAGAAACATTCTTAGCTACTGTGCAGGTAACAAAGCGCCTGCAGCCAGACGGGAGGATGTGGGTGGGGACCACGGGGCAGGCACCTGCCCTGCCCCTGGCCGGCTCCCTGCGCCTTCCACGTCCAGAGCTTCCATGGCAGGAGGCCGTGTCCTCCACCCACAGGAGGCCGGGTCTCCGCACAGAGTTAAAGTCAGGAGTCGGGGAGGGTACTGTGGTGTTGCTGGACTCTCAGGGAGGGTGTTCTAGGGTCAAGGCCACCTCCCGTCACAGGGACGGGCAGCAAGACGGCTCCAGGAGCGTGGCCCACGTGACCGGCGCCCGACCGGCTGGCACGGCATTCCTCTGTACTCTGGGCACTTTATGGCTCCCCCGCTTTGTAAGGGTCCTTCGGGGTCTCTGCAGGCTAGGAAGTGGCCTCAGCCCCATTCAGGCGGGAGCCCGGGGGGCTGTCAAGAGGCAGGGTTTCCACAGCACAGGAGACAATTGCTCGCTGGCGTGCCCGGTGTGGAGGGCCTCGAGGTCAATTCCACAAACACCCCTCTGCTCCTGCTGCCCGGCTGGCCGCGCGTGGCTCCGTGCCTCAGCAGCGGGCTCCGAGCAGGGAGGCGCACGGCAGTCTCTCAAACAGACGCTGGTGACGGTGGCGTTTGGGAACGATGTCTGCTTGTTAACGAAGTTGTTGCCACGGTTTGACCACTTGTCAGACTCTGTGAAAAGCTTTCTTTTGAGGTCATAAATGAGCAGATAGTAAGGGGACATGCTCTTGGCTCGACGGGGCTGCACGTCGGGGAGATAAGCTGTGTTGGCATTTAGCTCCCGTTTCTATCCTGGATGCCCGGTGCATGCCTTCGGCGGCCGGGCCTCTATCTGCCTGCCTATCTCCAGTTCCCACATTGGCCAACAACTCAGGGACTACTGTTTATTTTTTATGCATGATAAAGGTTGCATCTAGTGAGTGTGTGGAGCAGGGTCTGGCCGTTAGGAATCCCAGCCACACTCTCCAGATGTGCGCGAAGGCTCTGGCTTCTTTCAGTGTCTCAGGTAAACCGAGAAACCGCCCGGCCCGCTGCAGGGCCGCGAGGGGCTCCCCCGAGCCGCTTCCCCCGGAGCGCTCTCTGCCTGGAGACGCCAGAGCCCTGCCCTCTCCACTCGGCTGTGGCCTCTGCCAAGCAAGGCGTGGCCACACGGTCACTCCTCTGTCAGTCGGCAGAGGCGTTTCCTGCCCATCCGGCTGGAGTCAGCCCAGCGGACGCAGAGCGGAGGGTGTGGGTCGCCGCCTTTCCAAGCGCACAGTTCTGCACGTGATGACCAGCACCCCCACCACAAACCCCAGAGGCACCCGCGCCAGGCACACCTGGGAGATGTAGCTCTTCTTTTAGGAGACATCGACACCCTTTCAAAATGCTAGGGAGGATGGTGGGATGTTCTGTGTGTCCCTCAAACTGTCCACATGCATGTTTACCTCACCAGGTATTAGGCAATGAAGTATCGAATTAGTGGATGCATTATTTATCTTCCTGTAGTCGTTCATTCACTCATTTCAATAAAGACCCATTAGGCACCTCTGTGTGCACAGGACTGTTTCTGGTGCTTAGAAAAGGGTCGGGAAGACCCCCTGGAACAAGATAGAGCAACCCACTCCAGGATTCTTGCCTGGAGATTCCATGGACAGAAGACCCTGGCGGGCCACAGTCCACGGAGTCGCAAGTGTTGGCCATGCCTTAGCGACAAAACCAGCGCCAGACCTTGAGAAACAGGGTAACTGCCCTACGGGTGTAACTGCAGCTGGTGAAGCAAACAATAGATAAGAGATGAGGTGTGTCAGGAGGCCACACGGGATGCTGGAGAGCGACCGCTTTATAGAAAACAGATGGACAGACGAGATGCGGGGCACAGAGGGGCTGTGCAAAAGTAAGGGACATGCTCTTGGCTCGACGGGGCTGCACGTCGGGAGATAAGCTGTGTTGGCATTTAGCTCCCGTTTCTATCCTGGATGCCCGGTGCATGCCTTCGGCCGGGCCTCTATCTGCCTGCCTATCTCCAGTTCCACATTGGCCAACAACTCAGGGACTACTGTTTATTTTTTATGCATGATAAAGGTTGCATCTAGTGAGTGTGTGGAGCAGGGTCTGGCCGTTAGGAATCCCAGCCACACTCTCCAGATGTGCGCGAAGGCTCTGGCTTCTTTCAGTGTCTCAGGTAAACCGAGAAACCGCCCGGCCCGCTGCAGGGCCGCGAGGGGCTCCCCCGAGCCGCTTCCCCCGGAGCGCTCTCTGCCTGGAGACGCCAGAGCCCTGCCCTCTCCACTCGGCTGTGGCCTCTGCCAAGCAAGGCGTGGCCACACGGTCACTCCTCTGTCAGTCGGCAGAGGCGTTTCCTGCCCATCCGGCTGGAGTCAGCCCAGCGGACGCAGAGCGGAGGGTGTGGGTCGCCGCCTTTCCAAGCGCACAGTTCTGCACGTGATGACCAGCACCCCCACCACAAACCCCAGAGGCACCCGCGCCAGGCACACCTGGGAGATGTAGCTCTTCTTTTAGGAGACATCGACACCCTTTCAAAATGCTAGGGAGGATGGTGGGATGTTCTGTGTGTCCCTCAAACTGTCCACATGCATGTTTACCTCACCAGGTATTAGGCAATGAAGTATCGAATTAGTGGATGCATTATTTATCTTCCTGTAGTCGTTCATTCACTCATTTCAATAAAGACCCATTAGGCACCTCTGTGTGCACAGGACTGTTTCTGGTGCTTAGAAAAGGGTCGGGAAGACCCCCTGGAACAAGATAGAGCAACCCACTCCAGGATTCTTGCCTGGAGATTCCATGGACAGAAGACCCTGGCGGGCCACAGTCCACGGAGTCGCAAGTGTTGGCCATGCCTTAGCGACAAAACCAGCGCCAGACCTTGAGAAACAGGGTAACTGCCCTACGGGGTGTAACTGCAGCAGGTGAAGCAAACAATAGATAAGAGATGAGGTGTGTCAGGAGGCCACACGGGATGCTGGAGAGCGACCGCTTTATAGAAAACAGATGGACAGACGAGATGCGGGGCACAGAGGGGCTGTGCAGTGAGTGAGGGGCAGGCGGGCTCCCTGGACAGACGGCCTCTTGGGCAAAGCTGGACGGAGACGAGGGCTCGGCTGTGCGGCTCCCGGGGGAAGACTGCTCCGGCAGAGGGGGCGGCCACCAGGGAGACCCAAGTCAGGCGTGAGCCGGACACACGTGGAGCAGCAAGGAGAGTCTGACACACTCGGGGGCCAGCCAGGAGGCTAAGACAGGCGGTAGGAGATGAGGTCGCGCAGGTGGCCGGGAGTTGGGCCGCAGAGGAGTTTTTGTTACTGAATTTAAGGTTGTACTGCTCCCCACACCACAGACTAATGCACTGAGAGACAAGTCATCGGGGCCATGAAGAGTGACTTTGTTCCAAAAGCCTGAGAAGACTGAGAAGACTGAGAAGATGGTAGACCAGTGCCCCAGAACACTGTTACACAAGATGGAATTTAAGCTCCTTCTGTACTCCAAGGGGATGGGCTGTGGCTGGCGATTGTAAATGTCTTGGTGTTGGAATCCCTTGTGCTTGCTGCTGATTGGGTGGTCGGGTCACAGTATTCCTGTAAACCCCCAGCAAGACACATGTTGTTCTCTCTTCAGCAACTTTTTACCTCTGTGTGAATGGGAAAGCGTTGCACCTTTAAAGGTCAGAGCCTTGAGAGTGTATATTTCAGGCTGTCAGCAATATTCTTTACTTGCAGCAAAGGCAACAGAATACAAAGGTTAAAGTCAAAGAAGCAGATCCAATATGGAGCCAGATTTGTTCTTCACTGTTAAATTTTCAGGGCTTTCTGGTGGCTCGCGGTTAAGATCTCTGTGTGCACAGGACTGTTTCTGGTGCTTAGAAAAGGGTCGGGAAGACCCCCTGGAACAAGATAGAGCAACCCACTCCAGGATTCTTGCCTGGAGATTCCATGGACAGAAGACCCTGGCGGGCCACAGTCCACGGAGTCGCAAGTGTTGGCCATGCCTTAGCGACAAAACCAGCGCCAGACCTTGAGAAACAGGGTAACTGCCCTACGGGTGTAACTGCAGCAGGTGAAGCAAACAATAGATAAGAGATGAGGTGTGTCAGGAGGCCACACGGGATGCTGGAGAGCGACCGCTTTATAGAAAACAGATGGACAGACGAGATGCGGGGCACAGAGGGGCTGTGCAGTGAGTGAGGGGCAGGCGGGCTCCCTGGACAGACGGCCTCTTGGGCAAAGCTGGACGGAGACGAGGGCTCGGCTGTGCGGCTCCCGGGGGAAGACTGCTCCGGCAGAGGGGGCGGCCACCAGGGAGACCCAAGTCAGGCGTGAGCCGGACACACGTGGAGCAGCAAGGAGAGTCTGACACACTCGGGGGCCAGCCAGGAGGCTAAGACAGGCGGTAGGAGATGAGGTCGCGCAGGTGGCCGGGAGTTGGGCCGCAGAGGAGTTTTTGTTACTGAATTTAAGGTTGTACTGCTCCCCACACCACAGACTAATGCACTGAGAGACAAGTCATCGGGGCCATGAAGAGTGACTTTGTTCCAAAAGCCAGCAGACTGAGAAGATGGTAGACCAGTGCCCCAGAACACTGTTACACAAGATGGAATTTAAGCTCCTTCTGTACTCCAAGGGGATGGGCTGTGGCTGGCGATTGTAAATGTCTTGGTGTTGGAATCCCTTGTGCTTGCTGCTGATTGGGTGGTCGGGTCACAGTATTCCTGTAAACCCCCAGCAAGACACATGTTGTTCTCTCTTCAGCAACTTTTTACCTCTGTGTGAATGGGAAAGCGTTGCACCTTTAAAGGTCAGAGCCTTGAGAGTGTATATTTCAGGCTGTCAGCAATATTCTTTACTTGCAGCAAAGGCAACAGAATACAAAGGTTAAAGTCAAAGAAGCAGATCCAATATGGAGCCAGATTTGTTCTTCACTGTTAAATTTTCAGGGCTTTCCTGGTGGCTCGGCGGTTAAGAATCTGCCTGTCAATGCAGAAGGCTCATGTTCAGTCCCTGGGTGAGGAAGATCCCCCGGAGGAGGGCGTGGCCACCCGCTCTGGGATTCTTGTCTGGAGCATCCCATGGGTAGAGGGGCCTGGCGGGCTGCAGTCCATGGAGTGGCAAAGAGCTGGGCAGGACTGAGCACATTCGCACGCTGCGTATTTAAGACTGACTTCTACTGCAAGTGGCATGGTGCCTCTGCCGGGCTGGGGCAAAGACGTGCCACCACATTGCGTAGTTAGAAAGTGTTGCTGGGGCCAGTAAGAATAAGCCATGTGGGTGCAAAGGACAAACACACATCCCCTGATAAAATGTCTTAGAACAGTGGACTGCCTGTGGGTGTCAAATGGCTGATGCCTCGAAAACAAGCGCAGCCGCTGCGGGTCCTGCTTGCTCCAGCCTCAGGGACCTGGGAGGCTCTCGCGCGCCGGCTCACGTGCGCCTCCTCTCGGCGTCTGGGCTCCTGGTGGAGCCTCCTCAGGCAGAGCTCCTTCCACGCAGTGTCCCCACCCTGGGCCGTCCACCGCTGGGACCCAAGACTAGGAGCGAGCTGACGAAAAGATTTATGGCTCCTCTGCCCAGTGGGTACGGCTGTTACTGAATGAATGCCATTTCTTAGCTGCAAACTTGCTAAATGCTAGAATGCTGTGATAGGAGGAAGCAAACATCACCTTGAAGATGGCTCTCAGAGAAAATAGTTAACCCCTGATCCCCCGAGTCCTGCCTACTAGCCAGGAAGCCCCTGTCTCCTTAAAACCTCCCCTAAGGGAGTTCACAGGGAAGTGGGGCAGAGCTGGGAGGAGACGCGGGTCAGAGTATTCCTGTAAACCCCAGCAAGACACATGTTGTTCTCTCTTCAGCAACTTTTACCTCTGTGTGAATGGGAAAGCGTTGCACCTTTAAAGGTCAGAGCCTTGAGAGTGTATATTTCAGGCTGTCAGCAATATTCTTTACTTGCAGCAAAGGCAACAGAATACAAAGGTTAAAGTCAAAGAAGCAGATCCAATATGGAGCCAGATTTGTTCTTCACTGTTAAATTTTCAGGGCTTTCCTGGTGGCTCGGCGGTTAAGAATCTGCCTGTCAATGCAGAAGGCTCATGTTCAGTCCCTGGGTGAGGAAGATCCCCCGGAGGAGGGCGTGGCCACCCGCTCTGGGATTCTTGTCTGGAGCATCCCATGGGTAGAGGGGCCTGGCGGGCTGCAGTCCATGGAGTGGCAAAGAGCTGGGCAGGACTGAGCACATTCGCACGCTGCGTATTTAAGACTGACTTCTACTGCAAGTGGCATGGTGCCTCTGCCGGGCTGGGGCAAAGACGTGCCACCACATTGCGTAGTTAGAAAGTGTTGCTGGGGCCAGTAAGAATAAGCCATGTGGGTGCAAAGGACAAACACACATCCCCTGATAAAATGTCTTAGAACAGTGGACTGCCTGTGGGTGTCAAATGGCTGATGCCTCGAAAACAAGCGCAGCCGCTGCGGGTCCTGCTTGCTCCAGCCTCAGGGACCTGGGAGGCTCTCGCGCGCCGGCTCACGTGCGCCTCCTCTCGGCGTCTGGGCTCCTGGTGGAGCCTCCTCAGGCAGAGCTCCTTCCACGCAGTGTCCCCACCCTGGGCCGTCCACCGCTGGGACCCAAGACTAGGAGCGAGCTGACGAAAAGATTTATGGCTCCTCTGCCCAGTGGGTACGGCTGTTACTGAATGAATGCCATTTCTTAGCTGCAAACTTGCTAAATGCTAGAATGCTGTGATAGGAGGAAGCAAACATCACCTTGAAGATGGCTCTCAGAGAAAATAGTTAACCCCTGATCCCCCGAGTCCTGCCTACTAGCCAGGAAGCCCCTGTCTCCTTAAAACATCCCCTAAGAGAGTTCACAGGGAAGTGGGGCAGAGCTGGGAGGAGACGCGGGGTCAGGTGTGCGCCTGTCTCGGGAAGACCATACTTCATTCCACAATTTCAGGAACTTGGTGTGCTTAACAGCTAGCGATAAATTGCCAAAATATTTATCATCACAGTCATTCATGAATTGCATTAGTAAAATTAGCTTATTTCACTATGAAATGTATTTCCAACAGATGTCCTTGCAAGGTATATTGGATCTTTGAAATTCAATGGATTAGGACTGATTGGAGCAGAAAATAATATAAAAATACCTGATGATCTGCTTCCAAGAATCTTTAAAGAATTAAGTAATTTCTTACAAGTTTAATGGAAAGTACAGATTCTTTTTTACTGCAATATATATTTTTATGTTTTAATGTACCATTAACAATGGGTTATAAACTACATATAAAAACAGTGCTAACTAGGGAAAACATCTGGAGAGAAAAGGATTTAGTAAGCTATTGAAATAAGAGAGAAAAGTCACAAAAAAGACTTGAATGCTTAATCTAAATTCTGTATGGATGTGCATGTGTATAAATCCATAGACGTACACATATGCATAAATAGTATCTCTTATTGATAAAGCTATAAATAAAGGTATCAAAAGTTGAAATGCATTGTTAATGAAAAATAGAATAATTATAACTTTTCTAATAATCAAAAGATGCAAAACTTCCAACAGGGAGATCTCAGTGTTTTACACCATGATTCCCGCCTTCCGTCTGTACTCTGTCACCTGGTGCAGGAGAAGCTGGTGGAAACAGGCTGCTGTTAGCGGAGTGAAGTACCCTCTTGAAAACATTTTGGGAGATT
Organism: Tragulus kanchil; assembly: GCA_022376925.1. Lineage (NCBI taxonomy): Eukaryota > Metazoa > Chordata > Mammalia > Artiodactyla > Tragulidae > Tragulus > Tragulus kanchil. Next base: position 177,905,152 of record JAIOJX010000005.1, on the reverse strand, counting down.
GTATCATTTCCTTAAAAGACATAGGTATGCTCCGACTAACACTTTTGCTTGGAGGAGTTTAGTCTCAGGACACAGGAAATTGACTCTTGGCGGGGCTCTGTGTGGTTTCTGCGAGTTCTAAATCTTGCAGTAACTTATATCTCCAGTAGTATTATATAGTTATTATTCTTTGAGAGAACTCTTCCATGTAACCTTTAAAAGCTACTCCCTCTGCAGAGAGACATGAAATGCCGACCACATACAGAGCTTTTCTGAGGCAGAGTTGGACGCTGGTGGAGAATTTCACTCGGCCGGTCTCTCACCTCTTGTGCACTGGAGGGGGTCCCGTGTGCGCTGGCGCGGAGGGGCACGGTGCACGGCCCCCGTGAGAGGCTCCGGGCAGCTCTTTATACTTCACACAATTTAAAAGGGGGAAATAGAAATTTTTTCATCACAGTCATTCATGAATTGCATTAGTAAAATTAGCTTATTTCACTATGAAATGTATTTCCAACAGATGTCCTTGCAAGGTATATTGGATCTTTGAAATTCAATGGATTAGGACTGATTGGAGCAGAAAATAATATAAAAATACCTGATGATCTGCTTCCAAGAATCTTTAAAGAATTAAGTAATTTCTTACAAGTTTAATGGAAAGTACAGATTCTTTTTTACTGCAATATATATTTTTATGTTTTAATGTACCATTAACAATGGGTTATAAACTACATATAAAAACAGTGCTAACTAGGGAAAACATCTGGAGAGAAAAGGATTTAGTAAGCTATTGAAATAAGAGAGAAAAGTCACAAAAAAGACTTGAATGCTTAATCTAAATTCTGTATGGATGTGCATGTGTATAAATCCATAGACGTACACATATGCATAAATAGTATCTCTTATTGATAAAGCTATAAATAAAGGTATCAAAAGTTGAAATGCATTGTTAATGAAAAATAGAATAATTATAACTTTTCTAATAATCAAAAGATGCAAAACTTCCAACAGGGAGATCTCAGTGTTTTACACCATGATTCCCGCCTTCCGTCTGTACTCTGTCACCTGGTGCAGGAGAAGCTGGTGGAAACAGGCTGCTGTTAGCGGAGTGAAGTACCCTCTTGAAAACATTTTGGGAGATTGTATCATTTCCTTAAAAGACATAGGTATGCTCCGACTAACACTTTTGCTTGGAGGAGTTTAGTCTCAGGACACAGGAAATTGACTCTTGGCGGGGCTCTGTGTGGTTTCTGCGAGTTCTAAATCTTGCAGTAACTTATATCTCCAGTAGTATTATATAGTTATTATTCTTTGAGAGAACTCTTCCATGTAACCTTTTAAAAAGCTACTCCCTCTGCAGAGAGACATGAAATGCCGACCACATACAGAGCTTTTCTGAGGCAGAGTTGGACGCTGGTGGAGAATTTCACTCGGCCGGTCTCTCACCTCTTGTGCACTGGAGGGGGTCCCGTGTGCGCTGGCGCGGAGGGGCACGGTGCACGGCCCCCGTGAGAGGCTCCGGGCAGGCAGCTCTCTGTGCACGCGCCTGGGAGGCGGCCGCCCTGCTAGAACTTCTTGCTCTTGCTCCACGACCCACGGCAGCACACCCCTGCCCCACTCCCTCCCAGCACCTCGTCCATCCTCCGAGGGCAGGACTCGTTCCCGTGGCTCACAGCTGCGGTCCAGCTGGCGAATGGCTTAGGGTGAAGCCAGGGTCCAGATGTGGCCTGAGGCTCGGCACAGGTCCGTGGGCTCCAGCTCTCTGGCATCAACTGTCCATCATGACACTCGCCTCAGAGGGCAGGGCTGGAGGAGGTGGACGTGAGGCGTGGCGCCCGGTGGGCATTTAGAAAGCTGTCGCCATCGACGGAGTGGACTGGTTCACGTCCATCCACAGTCTGTCATCACAGAGTGGACGGGGGGGAGCAGAGGAGCAGCTGGATGACACGGTCCCTTTTCACTGTCGGAAGCACGGAGCGTCGCCCGCCCTGAAATCAAGGCTGCCTTTCGCGGGCCTGCTGCGGCATCCCGGTGACTCCAGCCGAGGGCCGCCTCCCCTTGGGATGCCTGTGGGGGCCGAGTCCTCCAGGCCCGGCACGTCCAGCTTCAGATCCCAGGGTTGCGCGACGGCGCTCCCGGACACAACCGTCCCCGAGCAGCACTGGCTGGCTCCGTTGTTATACTTGGGTGGCTCTTGGGTTATACTTTGGGAGATTGTATCATTCTTGACATAGGTATGCTCCGACTAACACTTTTGCTTGGAGGAGTTTAGTCTCAGGACACAGGAAATTGACTCTTGGCGGGGCTCTGTGTGGTTTCTGCGAGTTCTAAATCTTGCAGTAACTTATATCTCCAGTAGTATTATATAGTTATTATTCTTTGAGAGAACTCTTCCATGTAACCTTTTAAAAAGCTACTCCCTCTGCAGAGAGACATGAAATGCCGACCACATACAGAGCTTTTCTGAGGCAGAGTTGGACGCTGGTGGAGAATTTCACTCGGCCGGTCTCTCACCTCTTGTGCACTGGAGGGGGTCCCGTGTGCGCTGGCGCGGAGGGGCACGGTGCACGGCCCCCGTGAGAGGCTCCGGGCAGGCAGCTCTCTGTGCACGCGCCTGGGAGGCGGCCGCCCTGCTAGAACTTCTTGCTCTTGCTCCACGACCCACGGCAGCACACCCCTGCCCCACTCCCTCCCAGCACCTCGTCCATCCTCCGAGGGCAGGACTCGTTCCCGTGGCTCACAGCTGCGGTCCAGCTGGCGAATGGCTTAGGGTGAAGCCAGGGTCCAGATGTGGCCTGAGGCTCGGCACAGGTCCGTGGGCTCCAGCTCTCTGGCATCAACTGTCCATCATGACACTCGCCTCAGAGGGCAGGGCTGGAGGAGGTGGACGTGAGGCGTGGCGCCCGGTGGGCATTTAGAAAGCTGTCGCCATCGACGGAGTGGACTGGTTCACGTCCATCCACAGTCTGTCATCACAGAGTGGACGGGGGGGAGCAGAGGAGCAGCTGGATGACACGGTCCCTTTTCACTGTCGGAAGCACGGAGCGTCGCCCGCCCTGAAATCAAGGCTGCCTTTCGCGGGCCTGCTGCGGCATCCCGGTGACTCCAGCCGAGGGCCGCCTCCCCTCGGGATGCCTGTGGGGGCCGAGTCCTCCAGGCCCGGCACGTCCAGCTTCAGATCCCAGGGTTGCACAACGGCGCTCCCGGACACAACCATCCACGAGCAGCACTGGCTGACTCCGTTGTTATACTTTTGGGGGTGGCTCTTGGGGTCTGTTTACTGCACCCCAAGCAGATTTCAGCTCGGCACATGGTCCCCACGGTGCTCCCTCTGTGCTGGCGTGGGCGCACGGTCTCCCTCAGCCCCTCAGCTCTGACTGCTGCACACTGTCGGGCGTTGCCCTCCCAGGCTGCCGGGCAGGCCTCTCTTGGGCCAGGAGGACCCAGCCCTAAGCTGCTCCGGGGGCCCGTGAGCTGCCGCCAGGGGGCTGGGGGGTAGGGGCAGCTGCTGTCCTGTGGGCCTGCTGACGAGCGCTCCAGCCTGGGCTCTGTGGCCCGCAGAGCAAAATGCCTTTCCTGGCTTGCGACTCAGGGTAGCCCTCCCACCAGAGAGGTCCACCAGGCTCACCCGCTGGCAGAATCTTTGTGTCTTTTGCAAAATGTGTGTTTCACTTGGTGTTTTCTCTCTACCTGCTAGAGATTCACTACAGGTGAAAACTGCCCAGATTCTGTTTCCTCAGGCCGTCCCCTCGGAGGAGCCAGAGTGGGGCTGGTGGCCTGGGACGCAGGCAGGCCGGCGGGAGAGCTGGGCACGGGTACGCAGCGGATGCCAGGATTGGTAACAGAGGTCGCGTGTGCTTTGTGAAATATTCTGAACAACCGGGAAGGAGGCCCAGTGAGCGTGAAAACAGCCCTGCGTCCAGGCTGACCTTGCTCCCTAGGAGCTGCTGCTGGGGGAGTGTGACGGGTGGGATTCTGGGCTTTGCTTCTTCCGCTAATATAAACATACGCTCGCGTGTGCACATGCCATGTGTTGCACACACGGCCTTCTGTCAATGCCAGAGTGAGAGCCTGGTCTTCGTGTGCTTGGTCTCAGTTGTTCATGGGGGCGATAAGCTCTGTTTCTAGTCTGCTGTGATTCCTCGGGGTGTGGTTGGTTCCCGTTTATTGGTGCTCCGGCTAGTAGACTCTGGAGGAGGCCACGGCCAAGGCCTGGGCGCAGCCTGGGGGGCTGCAGGCGCGTTTAGGAGGGGCCCTGGGGGAGGGGAAGAGTGAGCAGAGGAGGACCGAGCTCCTGGGAGCCTCAGGTCCTGCTGGCTGGTGGGGGGCCTACTGCTCCCCAGGGGACCTGAGGTGGAGGGGGAGGAGGGACGCGTCTCTGAACGCCCTGCTGGCTGAGTCCCGGTTCAGTTTTCTCCAGGTCAGAGAGAAGGTTCTGGGCTAGCATGGCTCCCGCGGACGTCCCACGGGCCTCACCTGGGGGTCTGAGTAGCCACATATTCTGATTCCTGGTCTTGGGGGGACGGAGGATCTGCGCTCCTGAGGCGCCCAGGCCGCCGCGGCTGCTGGTGCGTGGGCCACGCCAGAGCAGCTCCAGCCGTCCAGGGTCCCGACAGCAGGAAAGGCTGTGCGTTACCCTCCCCCCCCATCACTTATGAGGAAGAGTTCCCCTGGGCACGTATTTAAATCTGAATGATTAGAATCTCAGAATTGTCCGTGAAGGTGAGGGGCCCTCTCTAAAGGTGCAGATGTGTATTATGTAAACCTGCATGCACCTGCACACCTCGTGCAGGCGTGTGTCTGTGCGCATACATGAATGCACACACATGTATGTGTAGAACACAAGGTATATGTGTGTATATTGTACTAGTTGGGATTCTCTGACCTGAGATTTAGGGTTGGAATGAGATTTATTATAAGGAATCCACTCTGGTGATCATGAAGACTGAGACGTCCACCCTCCCTGCCGCTGTCTGTGAGCGGAGGCCCTGGTGAGCGGGTGACGCCCAAACGCCAGAGAGCAGGAGAGCGGGCGCGCTGGATGCCAGCCACACCAGAGGCCTGGGAGCCAGGAGCTGGAAAAGAGGATGCCTGGCCCGGGTCAGGTGGAGCACCATTCCCAACCTGCCATGCTTCTGCTTTGTTCGGGAACCTGAGGACGGACGGCCGCCCTCACCGGGCGGTCTAGCTGCCTCACCGCGGCAGCTGCTCCGAGGCCCTGAGGTTGCTGATGCCTGCCCGGCACCCCCGGGAAGCACAGGCAGGAACACAAAGCTAAGAGGCGCTCCCAGTGGGAGGTGCCAGCAGTCAGCTCCTCCTGTCGGGGGGCTGGGGCTTGGCCTGTGGACGATTCATGACGATCACTCTGCTCTTTGTGGATCAGAGACACTTCAGGGCCAGCTCTCTGTGGGGAGGGCACTCTTCTCACAAAGGCAGCGAGAGGAAGCGGGGCAGCAGCAGGAGTGGACCCCCCCTCTCAAAGTCAGGCCTGTACTCAAGGTAAAAGTGCGTCATCCGTCTCCTTCCTCCTAGTGACTCAGTGTTCTATGTAGACCGTCTCGCTGTTTCCTGGGCGATCCAGGGGGCTTTCACTCTCCTCCCAGAGTCAGAGGTTCATGGCTGCCTAATTAGTCGCTGGCATTTCTACTCCCAAAGGCTTCCCATGTGGCCCGGATGGTAGAGAATCCTCCTGTAATGCAGGGAACCCGGCTTCAGTCCCTGGGTTGGGAAGATCCCCCGGAGACGGGAACGGCTGCCCACTCCAGTATTCTTGCCTGGAGAAGTCCACGGAGCCTGGCGGGCTACAGTCCTTGGGGCTGCAGGGAGTTGAACATGACTATTCCTCTCACACTATCTCCACTCCTGGTGCTCAGCCTTCGCCCCTGCTCCTGACCCTCACTTGTTGGGAGTGATGCTGAGTAGCCTGCGGCCGGCGGTGGGGGTGAAGGTGCCACCAGGCACGCTGGGAAGTGAGGGGGAGCATGGAACACGCTCATCTCAGGGGCGGCCGACACCTGTGCTTCTTAAAGATGCTGAGATTTTGTTGAAGGCATTTGGTTTCCTCCCCAGTCCGTCTATTTATCTGTAGAGCAATGAAAACTCTGAGTGGATTCTGAGGCGAGAACTAGCCCACAGTGGTATTTCATGTCATGCTGGAAAGTGGCCCTGGTGCCCTTGGAATGACTGGCCCCGAGGTGCCATGGGGTGGGAACTGGCAAGGTCATTGAGAGCTACCTTGTCCTAGCCCTGGGGCACACGGAAATCACTCTGGGACGTTACTAAGCAAGCGGAGGCCAGTTGGAGGCCAGAGGTGATGGCCTCAGTGGGGAGAGGATCAGAGCAAGGATGCAGAGAGGACGGGTTGGCGGGGCAGAGATGGGCCCCCCGGGGCAGCTGCCGTGCACCACAGAGGGGTGGGCGAGGGTCCCCAGCAGGTGTGTCCAGGTTGCCGCTGACGTCGACTTTGAAGATGCTGGTGCTCAGAGGAGTGCTCCAGGGATGGACGGACACCACAAGCGGAGCTCCGTTTCCTGCGACCAAGTGAAGAATAAAGAACATTATTCATACGTGATCCGTGTTTTAGCGAATGTGACTGTGATCTTTTTTGCAATAATCACAAGGCACCTCTTAGGCTGTGAGCTTGTGTCTGGAACACGCGCATCTGTTCAGTTCAGAGTGGCCAGTTCAGAGCCCATCCAGCCTAGGGGGGGATGGCTCCAAACGCTGGCATTTCTACTCCCAAAGGCTTCCCATGTGGCCCGGATGGTAGAGAATCCTCCTGTAATGCAGGGAACCCGGCTTCAGTCCCTGGGTTGGGAAGATCCCCCGGAGACGGGAACGGCTGCCCACTCCAGTATTCTTGCCTGGAGAAGTCCACGGAGCCTGGCGGGCTACAGTCCTTGGGGCTGCAGGGAGTTGAACATGACTATTCCTCTCACACTATCTCCACTCCTGGTGCTCAGCCTTCGCCCCTGCTCCTGACCCTCACTTGTTGGGAGTGATGCTGAGTAGCCTGCGGCCGGCGGTGGGGGTGAAGGTGCCACCAGGCACGCTGGGAAGTGAGGGGGAGCATGGAACACGCTCATCTCAGGGGCGGCCGACACCTGTGCTTCTTAAAGATGCTGAGATTTTGTTGAAGGCATTTGGTTTCCTCCCCAGTCCGTCTATTTATCTGGAGAGAAATGAAAACTCTGAGTGGATTCTGAGGCGAGAACTAGCCCACAGTGGTATTTCATGTCATGCTGGAAAGTGGCCCTGGTGCCCTTGGAATGACTGGCCCCGAGGTGCCATGGGGTGGGAACTGGCAAGGTCATTGAGAGCTACCTTGTCCTAGCCCTGGGGCACACGGAAATCACTCTGGGACGTTACTAAGCAAGCGGAGGCCAGTTGGAGGCCAGAGGTGATGGCCTCAGTGGGGAGAGGATCAGAGCCAGGATGCAGAGAGGACGGGTTGGCGGGGCAGAGATGGGCCCCCCGGGGCAGCTGCCGTGCACCACAGAGGGGTGGGCGAGGGTCCCCAGCAGGTGTGTCCAGGTTGCCGCTGACGTCGACTTTGAAGATGCTGGTGCTCAGAGGAGTGCTCCAGGGATGGACGGACACCACAAGCGGAGCTCCGTTTCCTGCGACCAAGTGAAGAATAAAGAACATTATTCATACGTGATCCGTGTTTTAGCGAATGTGACTGTGATCTTTTTTGCAATAATCACAAGGCACCTCTTAGGCTGTGAGCTTGTGTCTGGAACACGCGCATCTGTTCAGTTCAGAGTGGCCAGTTCAGAGACCATCAGCCTGATGGATTCCTACGCGTTGGCTGCTGGCTGGCTGAGCAGAGACGTGGATTTATGGAAGCCACCGATGTCTGTGGCCACAGACGGGCTCCGGCTCTTCCTCCGAGGTGTTGTCCTCCCAGGTCTGTGGCAGGTGTATGTGGGGCTAGGGTGGGTGACCCCGCCAGGCCCAGCCCTGACACCGGGGACCACGCCCAGCCTGGGAGTGGGGGGAGCCTGTGGCTGCCTGTGGGGGCGACCCCACCCACCCCTGCCCACACCTCAGGACCCTCGAGGGCATTCTGCTGTGGGTCTCCCAGCGCCGAGGCCAGCCCTGTGAGCATGAGAGATGGGGGTGGTCTTTCCCCAGACCACACTCTGCCAGGCACAGAGAGCGGAGCCCTCCGTGGGGGCAGCCACACCCTTTCCACCCCAGGTGGCGACTCCTCACTGAAGGAAAGCCCCTGACCGAGACCCGTGGCCACACCCAGGGAGAGTTCTGGACAGCAGTCCTCTAATAGGTTGGCTGTCTCCTGGGGCCTTTAGCCTTGCCTTGGTGAGGAGGCCAAAGGCAGGGACACACCTGGGGGAGCGGGGAGCGCCTGGGAGGGAGGGGCACTTCCTCCCTGGGGGAGCCTGGGGCAGCGCCTAGGCAGGGGCTGATGCAGGCCGGCAGGTGTAAGAACACCCACGTCCTGGTCTTCGTTTGCTTTCTGTGCTTTTATTTTGAAGCCGGAAATCTCAGTTCTTTAATTTCGAGGTGATGGCCTCAGTGGGGAGAGGATCAGAGCCAGGATGCAGAGAGGACGGGTTGGCGGGGCAGAGATGGGCCCCCCGGGGCAGCTGCCGTGCACCACAGAGGGGTGGGCGGGGGGCCCCAGCAGGTGTGTCCAGGTTGCCGCTGGCGTCGACTTTGAAGATGCTGGTGCTCAGAGGAGTGCTCCAGGGATGGACGGACACCACAAGCGGAGCTCCGTTTCCTGCGACCAAGTGAAGAATAAAGAACATTATTCATACGTGATCCGTGTTTTAGCGAATGTGACTGTGATCTTTTTTGCAATAATCACAAGGCACCTCTTAGGCTGTGAGCTTGTGTCTGGAACACGCGCATCTGTTCAGTTCAGAGTGGCCAGTTCAGAGACCATCAGCCTGATGGATTCCTACGCGTTGGCTGCTGGCTGGCTGAGCAGAGACGTGGATTTATGGAAGCCACCGATGTCTGTGGCCACAGACGGGCTCCGGCTCTTCCTCCGAGGTGTTGTCCTCCCAGGTCTGTGGCAGGTGTATGTGGGGCTAGGGTGGGTGACCCCGCCAGGCCCAGCCCTGACACCGGGGACCACGCCCAGCCTGGGAGTGGGGGGAGCCTGTGGCTGCCTGTGGGGGCGACCCCACCCACCCCTGCCCACACCTCAGGACCCTCGAGGGCATTCTGCTGTGGGTCTCCCAGCGCCGAGGCCAGCCCTGTGAGCATGAGAGATGGGGGTGGTCTTTCCCCAGACCACACTCTGCCAGGCACAGAGAGCGGAGCCCTCCGTGGGGGCAGCCACACCCTTTCCACCCCAGGTGGCGACTCCTCACTGAAGGAAAGCCCCTGACCGAGACCCGTGGCCACACCCAGGGAGAGTTCTGGACAGCAGTCCTCTAATAGGTTGGCTGTCTCCTGGGGCCTTTAGCCTTGCCTTGGTGAGGAGGCCAAAGGCAGGGACACACCTGGGGGAGCGGGGAGCGCCTGGGAGGGAGGGGCACTTCCTCCCTGGGGGAGCCTGGGGCAGCGCCTAGGCAGGGGCTGATGCAGGCCGGCAGGTGTAAGAACACCCACGTCCTGGTCTTCGTTTGCTTTCTGTGCTTTTATTTTGAAGCCGGAAATCTCAGTTCCTTTCAGATTTTGCACAAACATTAAAAAACAGCGTTTCCTCTGTCCAGGTGCCCTTAGGCAAAAACAGGATTCTTCTTTGTTCAAAATGAACCTAGTTTCCATTGCCTGGGCTTTTAAACTTATAAACTATAATTATTTTTGATTACATGTATTTACTATGTGGCTAATTTACCTTGAATGCCTTGAAATTGAATTTGCGGATGTATTTTTCTCTTTCGCAGCAGCTGTTGCATTGATTATTTCTCACTTCCTTTAGTTGTCTGCTTAATAAGACCACGCTTCAGTTCCTCAGCCAAGGAGCAGAAAACCTGCTCCTTCTGAATGCTGATTTCCATGGCTGTAAGCTTAACTTTTATGGCTCTGAAGGAAAACTTGAAACCCCGATCACTTTCTGGATTCTCCACTCCTCTCTGCAACGTGAGCACCTGTCTCTGGGTCTGAGTGGGGCTCTGCTGAGGGGAGACGCAGCGGGCACAGTGGCTGTTCCGGGGGCACTCACGACTGGGGCCTAGAGTGGGTCACTCTGAGGGGTGTGGCCTTCAAGTCATTCCCTCTCATTAAGATGACTTAAAACAAAGCCACTGGTTTTTGAATCTGCATTTGTGAGGCCGAGAACACTTATTTTATCCTGACGTTGGGTGTCGTCACACGCACAGGTCAGAGCATCACTCACGTGGGGAGTGGCGGGTGATGTCCAGGGCTGTGCGGTGATGTGCACATTTTTCTTCCTCTGCGTCTCACGGGGCTCTTACACTGCTCCCTGAGGGGACCGCATCTGTGCTTCGGGCGTCCCTGGAGGCTCAGACAGTACAGCGTCCACCTGCAACGCAGGAGGCCTGGCTTCCATCCCTGGGTCGGGAGGATCCCCGCAGAGAAGGGAATGGCTGCCCACCCAGTACTCTTGCAGGGAGAAATCTCAGGGACAGAGGAGCTGCTGTACTACTTGTGAGTTTTAGGATTTCTGTCCAACGTGACTGGGTCTTGAAGTTAATCGAAGGATCTCCTTGTGAGCATCCCGAAGGCCCTGCTCTGAGCTGGCGTCCTTGGAGTGAGGCTAAGACACGAGGAGACTGAGGACAGCTTGCCTTCCTCCCGCCCTGCCCTTGTTCCGAATGTGCCTGTGTGGACAGACGCAGGGGCCTCCTGTGAGCCAGTCCTCCTGATCCTCACTGACGATGCGGCCTGAGTGGGTCGGCCAGGTCACTGTCTGGGTTTTGCTGGTGGACATTCGTGTCCAGGGCACGTGGTCCACCACACAGGAAGCCCCACCCACTGGGATCAGTTCTGCCGTGCTCACAGTCCTTGCACTTGGATAAGATACCATAATAAGATACTATGATACGATGCGCCAGGCAGAAGAAGGCTGAGCTCTGGTGTCTGAGGGGAGCAGGCTGGAGTCCTGGTGCTGCCAGCTGGGGCCCTGAGCAGGGGCTGTGCCCCCAGGGCCTCTGTGTACCCCTCTGCGAAATGGGATACCTCAGTGACACATTAATGGTTTGATGAACAGGCGTGCCTGGTGAGTGCTCAGTGCCTGATGGACGGACCACAGAGCGAGGTGGGCTAGTAGCCTTACCCGCCATGCCGGCAGCTCTGTGCTCTGACCAAGTCAGGGCTGCTGTCTCCAGCAATGGCTCAACTGTCTGCTTATTGTTGTGTCAGAATTCCTAAAGCGGCAGTGCTGATGGGTAGAAACAGTGATTTCCACCAAGATCACAACTTGCCAGACTTGCTTTCTGGGGGGTTATTTGCACAGATTATTGGTGTTTTCTTACTTTTTCTCCAGGTGAGCTGGGGAGGGACTGGCAGGCATTTCTTCCTCTGCGTCTCACGGGCTCTTACACTGCTCCCTGAGGGGCCCCATCTGTGCTTGGCGTCCCTGGAGGCTCAGACAGTACAGCGTCCACCTGCAACGCAGGAGGCCTGGCTTCCATCCCTGGGTCGGGAGGATCCCCGCAGAGAAGGGAATGGCTGCCCACCCAGTACTCTTGCAGGGAGAAATCTCAGGGACAGAGGAGCTGCTGTACTACTTGTGAGTTTTAGGATTTCTGTCCAACGTGACTGGGTCTTGAAGTTAATCGAAGGATCTCCTTGTGAGCATCCCGAAGGCCCTGCTCTGAGCTGGCGTCCTTGGAGTGAGGCTAAGACACGAGGAGACTGAGGACAGCTTGCCTTCCTCCCGCCCTGCCCTTGTTCCGAATGTGCCTGTGTGGACAGACGCAGGGGCCTCCTGTGAGCCAGTCCTCCTGATCCTCACTGACGATGCGGCCTGAGTGGGTCGGCCAGGTCACTGTCTGGGTTTTGCTGGTGGACATTCGTGTCCAGGGCACGTGGTCCACCACACAGGAAGCCCCACCCACTGGGATCAGTTCTGCCGTGCTCACAGTCCTTGCACTTGGATAAGATACCATAATAAGATACTATGATACGATGCGCCAGGCAGAAGAAGGCTGAGCTCTGGTGTCTGAGGGGAGCAGGCTGGAGTCCTGGTGCTGCCAGCTGGGGCCCTGAGCAGGGGCTGTGCCCCCAGGGCCTCTGTGTACCCCTCTGCGAAATGGGATACCTCAGTGACACATTAATGGTTTGATGAACAGGCGTGCCTGGTGAGTGCTCAGTGCCTGATGGACGGACCACAGAGCGAGGTGGGCTAGTAGCCTTACCCGCCATGCCGGCAGCTCTGTGCTCTGACCAAGTCAGGGCTGCTGTCTCCAGCAATGGCTCAACTGTCTGCTTATTGTTGTGTCAGAATTCCTAAAGCGGCAGTGCTGATGGGTAGAAACAGTGATTTCCACCAAGATCACAACTTGCCAGACTTGCTTTCTGGGGGGTTATTTGCACAGATTATTGGTGTTTTCTTACTTTTTCTCCAGGTGAGCTGGGGGAGGGACTCGGGACAGCGCGGCCGGCAGGAAACGCCCCGTCCTGTGCTCCCCGCCTCGAGCGTCACACAGTCAGGCTCGGGGCAAGGAAGGCAGCTCCCCCTGGATTTGGGCTGCGGCGCCATGCGGCTCACTCCTGGCTTCCTGGGGCTGCAGTGTCTCTGAGGGCTAGGACTTGGGAGCCTGCGCGGGCACGGGTCGCAGTGAGCACCCTGTGACCGCGGTCAGGCCCGTCCGTTCTGTGGGCTGAGGTCCCGGAGGTGGCGGAGCTGCACGGGCTCACCGGCAGGACGGGGCGAGCGCTACTTCCCGGAGGCGGTGAAGGCAGCAGGTGTGAGGCCGCACCTGCCTGGAGGCGACGCATCCTGGGGTCTGTTGAGTGGACCCCCGGGGACTCGGCCGGCTCTGGAAAAATGGTGCTAACGTTCATTCTGTAAAGAGCCTGAATTAGTTTTCAGTGAATGAGAACTCGTGTACATGTTAGCCTCTTTGGCGTGTCTCACGAGGGTATGACTTGTGGATGCTGAGAGTGGGTTATACACATCTTGGAAACGTCCCCCTTGGAGACGTGGCTGGAAGACCCCTTTCTCAGGCTGCCTTCTGCTGTGTGGGGGGATCCGGGGATGGTTTTCTTTCTTCTCAGCCAGGGTCTCCCCCTGTGGCGCCCCCTGCCCTCTCCCTGGAGGGTGTCTCCCAGGCTGCCTCTTGGTCTCTGTAGAAGACGGCGTGAGAGGAGAGCCCCGGGCTCTGTGCGCTGGGGCTGCCGCCGCGGAACTGGAGCTCTCTGCCACTCTTCTCTCCCTAAGCAGAAACGGCATGCTTCTCAGAATAAGAATTTTGTCTGTGTGTACACAAGTAGATGAGTGTAGCATAAAAGGAGAAACATGGTTCAATTTTTTTAATTCACAGGAAATACGTCCTTTGGCAATCCTTATAAATTAAACGCATAGAATTGTAAAGTTGGCATTACCAGTGAAATTTGCTGCTGAGAAAGAGATGCTTTCCTTGATAAAATTTTAAGATGCCGTCTGCTCAACATGTCTCTAAAGAGCACAGGTTTGGAGATTCTGAATGCGTGCTTTCTTGGAAATCAGTTGGTGAATGTCAGAATGATCACTTTCCTTGGGCTGAACGCTTTCTGGAGGGTTAGGGGGGACGCTGGGTCTCGGTCGTGGGGAGGAAACCATAGTGTAATTCACTCTCTTCTCTCTGGGGGACCCGGGGCTCCCTCCTCGCCATCCGCCTGGAGTTGGAGGCTGCCTCTGTCCGTGGGGTGGCCTGCCCCCTACGCTGGGGCTCTGGGGTCAGTTCTCCTGTGTCTGCGGAGGGGAGGCTGTTGGTCACAGTGTCCTCTGCGTGCGTCCTCTGAGCGTCCAGGCCGCAGGGAGTCGCCGCCCTCGTTGGTCCGTGCTCGGGTGGCTGACCGAGTCTAGGCCAGGGCATCGCACGTGTTGCAGTGACGGGGTGCTTCTCCCAAACGCTGTGCTTGGGAAGCAGCACGAGAAGCAGGCGCCTGCCTGTGCCCCGGGTCTTGTCCCCTGCAGCTGTGGGCTCTCCTGACCTGCGCCGGCAGGGGCCTAGAGTGTGGCGGTTCTCTCTGAGGAGGCTGGTTTTGAGCCTGCAGCCCTCAGAACCTCCCTGACGTCTCTTGTGTGATGACGGCTCGTCTTCTTGCTTTCGCGGTGGGCTTCCAGACAGGAAGTGGTCCAGGCGATGCCCTGGCTCGTTTCTAAACCACTGACGCTTCGGCTGTCTACATTCAGCGCGTGAAATCCACAGGGCGAAATGAGTAGCTTCCTCATGGAGAGGGAAGACAATTACAAAAGAGGATTAAAGTTTAGCCGGGCCTGAACCTCCTCAGAGTTCTCACACAAGAGCGTGAAGTCAACACGAAGCACTGTAATAACTCCCAAGCCAGAAAGCTGCCAGAGCCACTGCGGGACGAGTGACAGGGGCTGTGCTCCCCAGCGTGAGTGTGGACAGCCAACCGATGACAAGCCGGGTGCTCTGGAAACACTGTCACTAGCGACATCATGGCTGTGTTGGGTGTATGGGCATTTCTTATACGGCACTCACAGAGCTCCACGGGCAGACACGAGAGACCTGTCCTGGTACAGTGATGAAAATCAGTATACAGGCGACACACTCGGGGGGACAGGAAGGCAGAGGGGGGTCTGCCAGGGGGCCTCCACATGGAGAAGAGTCTCATTGCCTCGGCACAGTGGCCACGGGCTCGGCCTGCAGCTCACACCCGGGGGACGGGCTGTTTCCTCCTTGATGAAGAAGCGAGCGGCACCCGGGGTCACAGCGGAGAAGCCCCTTACTCCCGGCTGCGCCCTTGGGCCACCCTCCCGGCCTCCAGGTGCGCTGGTGCCCTTGCTGTCCAGCAAGGGGCTGTGTGCAGAGATGCTCTGAAGGCGCTGAAACTCCAGTCTTGTCTCAGATCCAGACCTGCTTCCGTTTCCATCCTGCCTCTCCCTGGGCCTCCCCGACCCCCCACCGACCCCTTCCACCATCCAGGGTCTCTGGACGGCGGTGTCTTCCTCTTCCAGCCACGGGCAAAGGCACATCCCTCCTAGAACCACGCATGTGACACACCTCCCACAGCCAGCTTGAGGTTGGCAGGAAATAAGCCTTTTTACAAAAGCCTCTGGTAGGTGTTCCCTACCCACCGTGGCCAGTGGAGATGGAGCTGCTGGCCTGGGCTGGGGAGCAGGCTGTTTCCTCAGGTCTGCTTTCTGTGCGTCTTCGGGCGTCTGCTCTCGGAGCCCCAGGGAAAGAGAGGAGGGAGCGAGTGTCAGAGAAGGCGGCTCCCATCCTGTGCTGCCTGGAGGGCGCTCCGTCTCCTCCTGTGCCGTACCGGAGAACCACGCGGTAAACCCAGTTCAGAGTCTTCAAAACAGGCTCGTGCCCGTTTTATCCCAGTATTCGCAAAACAAACCCTCGGGAGAGGGAAAGCAGGGTCCAAGCTGAAGGCCTTGCCCTGTGACGAGAGCCGGCAGCGTGGAGGCTGCGGCAGAGGCCCCCGGCGCTCCAGGCTCGCTGCTGCCGGGGCGCCCGCAGCCCGCGCCCGCCCCTGCTGCCGGCCCCGCACCTGACCCGCCTCTGACGCTCGCACCCTGTGGGCTTTGTTGGCCCGTTTGGGACCGTTTTCTGTTCTGGCCTCTGAGTCAAGGGCTGAGTGACCAGAAAGTGACTCACTGACCACTGCTGAGTGGATCTTTACCTGAAATGAAGTGATTCTGTTCCAGCCGGGCCCTGCCCGCAAGGCTGACGCGGGCGCAGGGCCGGGCAGCCCGGGCTGAGCGGAGGCCGCGGCCGGAGGTTTGCTCAGACCCAGCGTCTGTGCCAGCAGCCCGCGGGCTCCTCTCCTCTCTGAACACGGTTTGGTCACCGTTTTCCTCGGCCTTGCAGTTTTGTGGTAGAAGATGTTTTCATGCTTCCCTGCAATGAGCTTTGCTTGTCCTTTCTTTGCGGAGGGTCTGGTTTCTGAGAGCGAAACCCCGGCCCTGACCACTCTCTCCGGTCCCGAGTGACTTTCTCTACAGCCCGGGGCGGGGCACGTCCCCTCCTCCTCCCAGCCCCCCTCTCTGGCCATGGAGCACCCAGCGCCCTCAGGCCCCGAGCCTCCCTCCGTGCCCCTCACGGAGGCCCTGGCCGGGTCGGGTCTGCTCTCCCCGCAGGCTAGGTCCCCCATCGCCTCGGTAAAAAGGCTCTGCAGAGCCGAGGCTCATGTTTGCACCAGTTAGGCTTGTTCCATTGCAGTCAAACTGGATTGGAATTAAAATGCTCATTTATGTGTTAAGTATGCATGTGGAGGCGATATTTTCTCTCAGCAGTTGGTATATGTATCTAGTGGCAACTTTAAAATAATCTTATGTGATGAGCCCCTCGTCTCTGGCTGGTGGGGTGATGTGGACCCGACACGGGGATCACGGGGCCTCAGGGTGGCACGGCCTCTGGGGAGCCTTAGCGCCTAGAGGGCTCCACGTGGCCAGAGCTCATCCGTGGGTCGGCGGCGGCAGCGGTGCTTCGGAGGTGTGCTGACTGGGCTCCATGCCCGTGGGGACGCGCCGCGTGCAGTGGGAGCCGGGGAGGAGCTGGGAGCCCGCCTGGCGGAGCCGCACCCCTGAAACTGCACCGTGCCCTCTGGGCAAGCTGAGGGACCCCACTCCGAGCCCGGCTTCCCTGCATATCAGGGGAAGTGGGGACGGGCCAGTGCCTCCCAATGGGCTGCTGTGAAAATTCAGCGAGATTTTTTAAGGGACTTGGGGAGTAGAGGGCACAGGGTGGGCACCTCCGCGCTGTCTTCAGACCATCTCCAGGGTCGAACTCCTTCCTTAAGTGCACTGAACGCACCTGCCAACCTCCCTCCACCCCGAAATCCACATCAGTCACTTCCTGCGAGGTAAAGGCAGCGGTGAGCTCTGTGGGAGCACTGAGGTGAAGGCGCGTCTGTGGCCCTGACTCTCGCTGTTCCTAGGAGATGGAAGGCGTGGACGCTGAGCGCGGCCCTCTGTGAGTCCACTCCATGCAGGCTCCACGCGCGTCTAGATGGCTCCCACACCGGGCCCTGGAAAAGGGTCCTGCTCGGGGAGGAGGGCTCGCCCACACCAGCAGGAAGAGACCCAGGGCGAAGGTGGGGGAAGCACAGCCCAGGAGGCACTCGGGGCACTGGGAGGGGCTCTGGGGCCTGAGTCAGTGCCATGTCGGGGGCTCAGGACCACCCAGGCTGTCTCAGCTGTGAGCCCTGCCCTGGGAATCCCACTCCTCACGTGGCCAGGCCTCGGAGCCACACGCAGGGGATGTCAGGAAGCCTGTGGGTTTCTGCAAGGACCTGGGAACTCACACAAAGCGCCTAGTTCTGCCCAGCAGGGCGGCTGGGTTCTGTACTGTTCCGTGTTGAGAGCACGTCCCCTCCTGAGACACGGGGCGTCGCTGCTGGGTCAGGCCGGGGCACAGCGTCCTCGCGCATTAAGACTGTGCCCAGGAGGGCGACTCAGGGCCCGCTGAGCCGGGACCCCTGCTGCACGTCCTGGCCTCCCGTGGGGCAGGTGGCCCGTTGGCCTCCTTTTTGTCTCCGGAACTCCGCACGCTGGCAAGCCCGGAGCTTCTGCTGAGCTGAGTTCCGACGCTCCCGTGCCGGCTGCTCTCGAGTCCGGCGTTCAGCCAGCAAGCAGGAGCAACGCGCAGGGGCAGCCCTCACGTGTGCTCGGGGTTTGCCTGGAGCAGGTGCCCTTCCGAGCACATTGCTCGAGAGAGTTCATCCAGCCTTCCCAGCTGCCCTGGGCACAATGGTCTACATCGGCAGAAAGGGGCCAGACGCAGCCTGGCCGGACAGACAGGGCAGCCAGCGGAGCCCGAGCCGGGCTGAGGCTGTGGGAGTCCCGAGTCTGAGCTCTTAGCTGCTCTGGGATGTTTTACTAAGAATCTGAGTAACAGAGTCATGTGTGAGCACCTCATGGTGCTGGCTGCTCAGCTGTGTCTGACCCTGAGACCCCGGGGTCTCCAGCCCGCCAGGCTCCTCTGTCCGTGGGATTCTCCAGGCAAGAACGCTGGGTGGGTTGCCTTTCTCTTCTCCAGGGGATCTTCCTGGCCCAGAGGTTGAGCCCGGTCTCCTGCATTGTGGGCAGGCTCTTTACCACTGAGCCACCTGGGAAGCCAAGTGCCTTAGGCAGTGGATGCAAGTGGTTGGTTCTAGTAAAGGATTATTTGTAACACGAGCTCGGGCTCCGATTCAGTCTGTTTGCGGTGTTTGAGTTTCTGTGGAAATGTCTGGGTTTCTGGCCTCCCAGCACCTGAGAAGGGCCCCCAGGCTGGTGCTGACTGAAGAGTCTGGGGGATGCTTCTTCCAGCCGTGAAATCTGACCCCTTCCAGCCGCTGGGGCTGCTCCACCTGGCCTCCCGGGATATTGGCAGTCGCCTTCAGTGACCCTCCCCATTGTTTGCCTGGAGGGGATGTCAGGAAGCCTGTGGGTTTCTGCAAGGACCTGGGAACTCACACAAAGCGCCTAGTTCTGCCCAGCAGGGCGGCTGGGTTCTGTACTGTTCCGTGTTGAGAGCACGTCCCCTCCTGAGACACGGGGCGTCGCTGCTGGGTCAGGCCGGGGCACAGCGTCCTCGCGCATTAAGACTGTGCCCAGGAGGGCGACTCAGGGCCCGCTGAGCCGGGACCCCTGCTGCACGTCCTGGCCTCCCGTGGGGCAGGTGGCCCGTTGGCCTCCTTTTTGTCTCCGGAACTCCGCACGCTGGCAAGCCCGGAGCTTCTGCTGAGCTGAGTTCCGACGCTCCCGTGCCGGCTGCTCTCGAGTCCGGCGTTCAGCCAGCAAGCAGGAGCAACGCGCAGGGGCAGCCCTCACGTGTGCTCGGGGTTTGCCTGGAGCAGGTGCCCTTCCGAGCACATTGCTCGAGAGAGTTCATCCAGCCTTCCCAGCTGCCCTGGGCACAATGGTCTACATCGGCAGAAAGGGGCCAGACGCAGCCTGGCCGGACAGACAGGGCAGCCAGCGGAGCCCGAGCCGGGCTGAGGCTGTGGGAGTCCCGAGTCTGAGCTCTTAGCTGCTCTGGGATGTTTTACTAAGAATCTGAGTAACAGAGTCATGTGTGAGCACCTCATGGTGCTGGCTGCTCAGCTGTGTCTGACCCTGAGACCCCGGGGTCTCCAGCCCGCCAGGCTCCTCTGTCCGTGGGATTCTCCAGGCAAGAACGCTGGGTGGGTTGCCTTTCTCTTCTCCAGGGGATCTTCCTGGCCCAGAGGTTGAGCCCGGTCTCCTGCATTGTGGGCAGGCTCTTTACCACTGAGCCACCTGGGAAGCCAAGTGCCTTAGGCAGTGGATGCAAGTGGTTGGTTCTAGTAAAGGATTATTTGTAACACGAGCTCGGGCTCCGATTCAGTCTGTTTGCGGTGTTTGAGTTTCTGTGGAAATGTCTGGGTTTCTGGCCTCCCAGCACCTGAGAAGGGCCCCCAGGCTGGTGCTGACTGAAGAGTCTGGGGGATGCTTCTTCCAGCCGTGAAATCTGACCCCTTCCAGCCGCTGGGGCTGCTCCACCTGGCCTCCCGGGATATTGGCAGTCGCCTTCAGTGACCCTCCCCATTGCCGAGGCCACTGCCGGCGGAGCCCCATCGGAGAACGGTTTCCTGGGTGGCCCATTGCCCAGGAGCAGCAGGGAGCACTGGGGGCTGGTTACTGACTAGAAGGGGCTTCCCGTGTGGCTCAGTGGGTGAAGAACCTGCCCGCAGTACAGGAGACGTGGAAGACGTGGGTTTGATCCGGGTAGGAGGACGCCCTGGAGAAGGAAATGGCAGCCCGCTGCAGGATTCTGGCCTGGAGGCTCCCGTGGACAGAGGAGCCTGAGGCCGCAGGCCATGGGGTCTCAAACAGCCAGACACCACTGAGTGGCTGAGGGGCAGGCACATGGTGACTGACACCTGCGAATCCAGCCAGGGCTGAAGGTGAACAGTGCAGGGCGGTGAACAGTGCAGGGCGGTGAACTTAGATCTGTTTATAAAGAGCACCCCAGGAACGCAGCCCCCGTGGGCGTCTCTGTCACTAGTCCCGGAGCATGTCACCCAGGGCTTGTACCAACCAGCCTGACTATCCAAGCCTTAGCAATTTTCACCTTCTTGTAAAATGAGCTTTTATGTGCATCTGTGGTTACTCACTGGCACTCACAAGTTAATTAGTTGCTTTATTAGCCATCAGTAAACAACAGGCCTAATTTAGTAGTTTCAGGTGTAATTAAGAATCTTGGAGTAGCAACTTGTGAAAATCGAGGGACCTGGAGAACCTTCAGCTCCTCTGTCCGTGGGATTCTCCAGGCAAGAACGCTGGGTGGGTTGCCTTTCTCTTCCCCAGGGGATCTTCCTGGCCCAGAGGTTGAGCCCGGTCTCCTGCATTGTGGGCAGGCTCTTTACCACTGAGCCACCTGGGAAGCCAAGTGCCTTAGGCAGTGGATGCAAGTGGTTGGTTCTAGTAAAGGATTATTTGTAACACGAGCTCGGGCTCCGATTCAGTCTGTTTGCGGTGTTTGAGTTTCTGTGGAAATGTCTGGGTTTCTGGCCTCCCAGCACCTGAGAAGGGCCCCCAGGCTGGTGCTGACTGAAGAGTCTGGGGGATGCTTCTTCCAGCCGTGAAATCTGACCCCTTCCAGCCGCTGGGGCTGCTCCACCTGGCCTCCCGGGATATTGGCAGTCGCCTTCAGTGACCCTCCCCATTGCCGAGGCCACTGCCGGCGGAGCCCCATCGGAGAACGGTTTCCTGGGTGGCCCATTGCCCAGGAGCAGCAGGGAGCACTGGGGGCTGGTTACTGACTAGAAGGGGCTTCCCGTGTGGCTCAGTGGGTGAAGAACCTGCCCGCAGTACAGGAGACGTGGAAGACGTGGGTTTGATCCGGGTAGGAGGACGCCCTGGAGAAGGAAATGGCAGCCCGCTGCAGGATTCTGGCCTGGAGGCTCCCGTGGACAGAGGAGCCTGAGGCCGCAGGCCATGGGGTCTCAAACAGCCAGACACCACTGAGTGGCTGAGCGCGCAGGCACATGGTGACTGACACCTGCGAATCCAGCCAGGGCTGAAGGTGAACAGTGCAGGGCGGTGAACAGTGCAGGGCGGTGAACTTAGATCTGTTTATAAAGAGCACCCCAGGAACGCAGCCCCCGTGGGCGTCTCTGTCACTAGTCCCGGAGCATGTCACCCAGGGCTTGTACCAACCAGCCTGACTATCCAAGCCTTAGCAATTTTCACCTTCTTGTAAAATGAGCTTTTATGTGCATCTGTGGTTACTCACTGGCACTCACAAGTTAATTAGTTGCTTTATTAGCCATCAGTAAACAACAGGCCTAATTTAGTAGTTTCAGGTGTAATTAAGAATCTTGGAGTAGCAGACTTGTGTGTGAAAATCAGAGGGACCTGGAGAACCTTCAAAGGACTACCTAGAATGCATACTCGTCAAAGCTGGAAACTTGCCTTTTTTATTTTCCGTTCCTTTTCAGAGGCTTAATTTAATTATGGGTTCATTAGGTGAGGTCTAATAGTTTTCCTGTGGCAGATGGCATTTTTAAATGAATGAAAGCGCCCATCATGCATTTGGTTGGATGAATGAGTTTCCCATCATGCATTTGCGATACTCTTAATGTCAGGTCACGGATGTGGACGCTGAGAAGGATTTTCAAGACCTTTTCTTTAAGACCTGGCAAGATAAACTGTGCTGTTGGTCTGAGGGCCGTGCAGAGAGGGGTCAGCTTTCTCACCCAGGCTCGGTCTGAGTGAGGACGCTGTCAGCAGGCAGTGCGAGGGGACCAGGAAGCAGACACAGCTCGGCTGACCTCGTGTGCACCCCGGTGCATCACTCGGGTGTGAGGCAGCCTCCTGTCCACCTGAGAGATGAGGAGGACGTGACCACACTGCGAGTCTCAAAGCCTCCGTGTGTTGCATCTTTGGGTTTTCTATACTGAGGACCAAACCAAGAATAAATTCAGCTGGGAGAGTCATAGCAGCGGGTATAAATGTAAGCTTCCAGTGTGAAAATACAATTCTCTCTAAGCCAACTCAGGACGCTAAAGTGTTCCCTAAAATAATCTAGGCTTCCCTGGGGACGCTTTTTGATAATCCCATGAGAACAATGACAGCATTTATCTGGCTCACCCCGTGTGCCTGCCCCGAGGACACTGGTAGGCGAGACCGTGCTGCTCTCCCCAGAGAAGGAGGCTGTGGCACAGAGAGGGTGGGCCTCTCTCCTGAGGAAACACAGCCGGGGGGCAGAGCTGTTTCTCCGTGGAGTCTCTCCCTGTGCTTTCCCAGGCAGCAACAGAGACAGCACAAGTCCCGGAGTGCGTTTGTGTGCATGTCTGCACAATGCCTTAGTGTTCCGGTGTCTCATCACCTGTCATTGTCTCATAACCTGAAAAGAAATGAGAAGCTCCGTGCATGGTCACGTGCAGCACTACAAGGTGTAATTAAGAATCTTGGAGTAAGCAGCATCAGTAAACAACAGGCCTAATTTAGTAGTTTCAGGTGTAATTAAGAATCTTGGAGTAGCAGACTTGTGTGTGAAAATCAGAGGACCTGGAGAACCTTCAAAGGACTACCTAGAATGCATACTCGTCAAAGCTGGAAACTTGCCTTTTTTATTTTCCGTTCCTTTTCAGAGGCTTAATTTAATTATGGGTTCATTAGGTGAGGTCTAATAGTTTTCCTGTGGCAGATGGCATTTTTAAATGAATGAAAGCGCCCATCATGCATTTGGTTGGATGAATGAGTTTCCCATCATGCATTTGCGATACTCTTAATGTCAGGTCACGGATGTGGACGCTGAGAAGGATTTTCAAGACCTTTTCTTTAAGACCTGGCAAGATAAACTGTGCTGTTGGTCTGAGGGCCGTGCAGAGAGGGGTCAGCTTTCTCACCCAGGCTCGGTCTGAGTGAGGACGCTGTCAGCAGGCAGTGCGAGGGGACCAGGAAGCAGACACAGCTCGGCTGACCTCGTGTGCACCCCGGTGCATCACTCGGGTGTGAGGCAGCCTCCTGTCCACCTGAGAGATGAGGAGGACGTGACCACACTGCGAGTCTCAAAGCCTCCGTGTGTTGCATCTTTGGGTTTTCTATACTGAGGACCAAACCAAGAATAAATTCAGCTGGGAGAGTCATAGCAGCGGGTATAAATGTAAGCTTCCAGTGTGAAAATACAATTCTCTCTAAGCCAACTCAGGACGCTAAAGTGTTCCCTAAAATAATCTAGGCTTCCCTGGGGACGCTTTTTGATAATCCCATGAGAACAATGACAGCATTTATCTGGCTCACCCCGTGTGCCTGCCCCGAGGACACTGGTAGGCGAGACCGTGCTGCTCTCCCCAGAGAAGGAGGCTGTGGCACAGAGAGGGTGGGCCTCTCTCCTGAGGAAACACAGCCGGGGGGCAGAGCTGTTTCTCCGTGGAGTCTCTCCCTGTGCTTTCCCAGGCAGCAACAGAGACAGCACAAGTCCCGGAGTGCGTTTGTGTGCATGTCTGCACAATGCCTTAGTGTTCCGGTGTCTCATCACCTGTCATTGTCTCATAACCTGAAAAGAAATGAGAAGCTCCGTGCATGGTCACGTGCAGCACAAAGCACAGAGACGGCTTTGCACAGCACATTTCTGTCCATTTAGAGACCGAGGTTTTATAATTCTGGCATAATCCTTTCAATCAGAGCCATGGGTGCTGCCTGCCACCGGGTGTCCAGGAGGCAGCAGTGGGCGAGTGGCCTGGTGACCAGCTCTCGGGGGCTTCCAGAAGCCCGGCCTGCCCTCAGGTCTGAGTCCACATCCCAGAGGCCTCTTCCTCAGATCGCCTACTTCCTGCCCTGTGGCTGAGCGTTCCAAACGCTAAAGGTTAATAACATGCATTGTATGCGTGAAAGAAGTCACCTTTCCTCTTTCTGGCAAACTTCCTCCTTTGGTGGAAACTTGGGCTGCAGCCTGGCCTGCCTTCCACAGGGTGGCTGGCCTGCCTTCCACGGTCTGGGAAGGTGGACAACGGTGTCATTGTGCCCCAAGGGGCAGCAGTCACAGCGAAGGGTGAGCTCTAGCCACCCCAGCCCCTGAGTCCTGGGCCCTGAAGTTTCCGCCACCCAGGGGTCTCCATTCTGCTGTGCTTACCCCACACCAGGGCCCTTAGTTTAAGTTTAGCTCCTTTTCCAATGTAAATGCGGTGTTAATGGTTGTGGTTTGAACCAGCATCTTTCCCACCTGCCTGTTGTCCATCTCTGTGTCTTCTTTGGAAAAATGTCTGTTCAGGTCTTCTGTCCATCTTTTTTCCAGGCTTTTCTCTCTAAGCCAACTCAGGACGCTAAAGTGTTCCCTAAAATAATCTAGGCTTCCTGGGGACGCTTTTGATAATCCCATGAGAACAATGACAGCATTTATCTGGCTCACCCGTGTGCCTGCCCCGAGGACACTGGTAGGCGAGACCGTGCTGCTCTCCCCAGAGAAGGAGGCTGTGGCACAGAGAGGGTGGGCCTCTCTCCTGAGGAAACACAGCCGGGGGGCAGAGCTGTTTCTCCGTGGAGTCTCTCCCTGTGCTTTCCCAGGCAGCAACAGAGACAGCACAAGTCCCGGAGTGCGTTTGTGTGCATGTCTGCACAATGCCTTAGTGTTCCGGTGTCTCATCACCTGTCATTGTCTCATAACCTGAAAAGAAATGAGAAGCTCCGTGCATGGTCACGTGCAGCACAAAGCACAGAGACGGCTTTGCACAGCACATTTCTGTCCATTTAGAGACCGAGGTTTTATAATTCTGGCATAATCCTTTCAATCAGAGCCATGGGTGCTGCCTGCCACCGGGTGTCCAGGAGGCAGCAGTGGGCGAGTGGCCTGGTGACCAGCTCTCGGGGGCTTCCAGAAGCCCGGCCTGCCCTCAGGTCTGAGTCCACATCCCAGAGGCCTCTTCCTCAGATCGCCTACTTCCTGCCCTGTGGCTGAGCGTTCCAAACGCTAAAGGTTAATAACATGCATTGTATGCGTGAAAGAAGTCACCTTTCCTCTTTCTGGCAAACTTCCTCCTTTGGTGGAAACTTGGGCTGCAGCCTGGCCTGCCTTCCACAGGGTGGCTGGCCTGCCTTCCACGGTCTGGGAAGGTGGACAACGGTGTCATTGTGCCCCAAGGGGCAGCAGTCACAGCGAAGGGTGAGCTCTAGCCACCCCAGCCCCTGAGTCCTGGGCCCTGAAGTTTCCGCCACCCAGGGGTCTCCATTCTGCTGTGCTTACCCCACACCAGGGCCCTTAGTTTAAGTTTAGCTCCTTTTCCAATGTAAATGCGGTGTTAATGGTTGTGGTTTGAACCAGCATCTTTCCCACCTGCCTGTTGTCCATCTCTGTGTCTTCTTTGGAAAAATGTCTGTTCAGGTCTTCTGTCCATCTTTTTTCCAGGCTTTTCTTTTTTGATATTTAGTTGTAGGAGCTGTTTATGTGTTTTGGATATTAACCTCTTATCAGTCATATCATTTGCAGATGTTTTCTCCCAGCCCATACATTGTTTCTTCATTTTATCAATGGTTTCTTTTGCTGTGCAAAAGCTTTTAAGTTCAATTAAATCAATTTGTTTATTTTTGCTAATATTTCCTCTGCCTTTTGGAGATAGATTAAAAAAACTATTGCTGCAGCTTATGTCAGATAGTGTTCTGACATAAATGTTTCCCTCTTGGAGTTTCAAAGTATTCACTTTTGCATTTAGGTCTTTAATCCATTTTGAGTTTATTTTTGCATGTGGTATGAAAGAACATTCTAATCTCATTCTTTTACATACAGCTGTTAAGTTTTCCCAGCACCAATTATTGAAAAGACTGTATTTTCCTCATTATATGTTTTTACCTCTTTGTTTTAGACTAATGGATTAAAGTGTGTGGGTTTATTTCTGGGCTCTCTGTCCTGTTCGTTGATCTAGGTGTCTCTTTTTTGCACCAATGCGATATACTATTTTGATTGCCATAGCTTTGTAGTATAGTATGACATTAGGAAGCTTGATTCCTCCAGTTCTGTTCTTTCTGTAGAGTGTTTCAGCTATTTAAGGTCTTTTGTGTTTCAATGCAAATTTTAAAATTCTTTGTTCTAGTTCTTGAAAATTTGGTATTTTAATAGAGAATTCGTTCACTCTATTGGTTGTCTTGGGTAGTATGATTATTTTAACGCGATCAATTCTTCCAGTCAAAGGGTGTGGTATATCTTTGCATGTCTGTGTGTCTTCAGTTTCTTTCATCGGTGTCTGACAGTTGTCTGCGTACTGATCTTCCATTGGTCAATTGCTCAATTGCTCCGTCACTCAGTCATGTCTGTTTTCCACCCTTCAGACTGTAGCCCACCAGGCTCCTCTATCTGTGAAAGTGAGAGTGAAAAATGCCCAGGCGTGAGACCTGGATGGGAGTCCAGGCCAGGGGCCAAAGGGGAACCAGGAGTAGCCACCTAACATTCCCAGAAATCATGGTCTGATTCTAGAGACAAGACATTAGCCCAAGGCAAGGAGGATGGAACTGGCTAGCATAGGACAGGTCAGAGCCCTAACAGGTGGCTGTAGGGCTGAGATACCATGGTCCTGAAGTCAGATGTCTAGGGTTCAAAATTAAGTTTTTTCATGGAAAAACTGTATGAACTTAGGAGAGTCTTTAATCCTCTCTTCTTCAGTTTCTTTACTATAAAATGTGTTTTTATAGTGCAGAAGGTAGAGGGAAGATTTAAATGCTATATGTGAGCATAATTAATGCAGGACCTTATACAGACCAGGAGTCCAGAAGTGGTAGGAGCCATAGTGAGGAAGGCAGTGGGATTTGCCATGGTGGTGATGCTGGTGATGGTGGTGATGATGGTGATGATGATAGTGAGGATGGTGATGATGGTGATGGTGGTGATGATGGTGGTGATGGTGATGATGATGATGGTGCTGATGATGGTGATGGTGATGATGATGATAGTGAGGATGGTGATGATGGTGATGGTGCTGCTGCTGCTGCTGATGATGATGGTGATGATGGTGGTGATGATGGTGATGGTGATGGTGATGATGATGGTGGTGATGGTGCTGATGATGGTGATGATAGTGATGATGGTGATGGTGATGGTAATGATGGTGATGATGGTGATGATGGTGATGATGGTGGTGATGGTGGTGATGGTGCTGATGATGGTGATGATGATGATGGTGATGATGGTGGTGATGATGGTGGTGGTGGCGGAGCTGGTAGCTATGGTGGAGTTGGTACCAATGTCAGTGTAGCTAGAAGTGTTATGTTTAGGAGCAGGATGCCTTTCACAGTTGGGTCCAGAGCAGCAGGAAGGGAATTGCCCCCCCATTGCCCCCTGGGGCTTGATGGAGGGGTGAGACAGAGTGATGGGTACCTGCATTTCAGGTGACTAGACTCTGTCCTTATGCAGGGCATCTGGTCTAATGCTACTCCTCCCTGCTGGAGGTCTGAGGGCCCAGAACGACCCAGAATGACCCTTGACCCCTGATGAATTATGAAAGTGAGAGTGAAAAATGCCCAGGCGTGAGACCTGGATGGGAGTCCAGGCCAGGGGCCAAAGGGGAACCAGGAGTAGCCACCTAACATTCCCAGAAATCATGGTCTGATTCTAGAGACAAGACATTAGCCCAAGGCAAGGAGGATGGAACTGGCTAGCATAGGACAGGTCAGAGCCCTAACAGGTGGCTGTAGGGCTGAGATACCATGGTCCTGAAGTCAGATGTCTAGGGTTCAAAATTAAGTTTTTTCATGGAAAAACTGTATGAACTTAGGAGAGTCTTTAATCCTCTCTTCTTCAGTTTCTTTACTATAAAATGTGTTTTTATAGTGCAGAAGGTAGAGGGAAGATTTAAATGCTATATGTGAGCATAATTAATGCAGGACCTTATACAGACCAGGAGTCCAGAAGTGGTAGGAGCCATAGTGAGGAAGGCAGTGGGATTTGCCATGGTGGTGATGCTGGTGATGGTGGTGATGATGGTGATGATGATAGTGAGGATGGTGATGATGGTGATGGTGGTGATGATGGTGGTGATGGTGATGATGATGATGGTGCTGATGATGGTGATGGTGATGATGATGATAGTGAGGATGGTGATGATGGTGATGGTGCTGCTGCTGCTGCTGATGATGATGGTGATGATGGTGGTGATGATGGTGATGGTGATGGTGATGATGATGGTGGTGATGGTGCTGATGATGGTGATGATAGTGATGATGGTGATGGTGATGGTAATGATGGTGATGATGGTGATGATGGTGATGATGGTGGTGATGGTGGTGATGGTGCTGATGATGGTGATGATGATGATGGTGATGATGGTGGTGATGATGGTGGTGGTGGCGGAGCTGGTAGCTATGGTGGAGTTGGTACCAATGTCAGTGTAGCTAGAAGTGTTATGTTTAGGAGCAGGATGCCTTTCACAGTTGGGTCCAGAGCAGCAGGAAGGGAATTGCCCCCCCATTGCCCCCTGGGGCTTGATGGAGGGGTGAGACAGAGTGATGGGTACCTGCATTTCAGGTGACTAGACTCTGTCCTTATGCAGGGCATCTGGTCTAATGCTACTCCTCCCTGCTGGAGGTCTGAGGGCCCAGAACGACCCAGAATGACCCTTGGCCCCACGAGGCCAGCCTTGGTCTTGTACTGGCCACTGGAGAGCGGTGGTGCCTCGGGCACTGAGCACTGGGCCATGCGGGCCAGATGGGAGCACACTGCCCACCCGGGGCCCCTGGTCAGTCTTCTCAGCCCCTTGCAGGACCCTTAGGGGTGTCCTCAGAGTATAGGAGCAAACATTCAGATCCAAAAACAGTATCAGAAGATCCCCAAGCAGAACTGAATCAAAAGGGGAGATTGAACACAATGCCTCCAGACATTTTAATTGATTTTGATTAAAACATTAAAGTGCATGGCAGCTCCTCATGGAAATCATGAATCTTTACTGGAGGAAAATGAAAAAAACTGGAAGGATGTGAAGTAAAGGCTCAGGGTTTCCTAGGCTTCAATGCCTGCCTGATTTTACTTGGGGGAGCTGGGTATTGTTTCTCCCAAATTAATTTTTGGAAAATAAATTATTGGATGCAGATTTAATTTATTGCTAATGAGCAGAGTATGTGTATAACCTGGGACTGATGGGGTGGTCAGCTAAGCGGGAAGAAGGAATAGGAAGTGGATGTGCTCGCGGGGCCTCTGGGAGAGGAAGCCAAGGGTGCGGCCCCAGGCCAGGCCGGCGGGGCGCCTCCTGACCGGCGTCTCATCCTGCGGCTCTGTCAGGACTGAGCGTGTTCTCAGTGAGCTCAGCGTCGGAGCTGCCAGGCTTAGATGACTTGGCAAAGCTGGGATGCCCACCCCCTGGCTTCCCCAGATGACCCTCTTTCTCCTGTTTCCCCCTTGGCTTTGCCCACTTTGCTCTCTCCATGCCAGAGGACACTCTGCAGGAAGGGTCCTTCCAGCGGTGGCCCCTGCGACAGCCAGGAGTCGAGCGAGAAGGACAGGTTCTCCCCTCTGCCAGGAGGTGGGATCAGGGCGGGGGCAGCAAGGAGCCAGGAGGCACGGGCGTCCACTCTCCCTGCCGAGCCAGAGCTCCTGGGGGCACATCCCTCCTGCACCAGTGTCCTCATCTGCACGATGGGTACAAGGAGAGCCCCAGGGCTTGAAATGATGGCAGCAGCAAGAGGGGGCCACACATGGGGCCTTACACCGAGGCTCAGGCCAGGCTTTTCACTTTCCTCCCCCTGAGCTTTCTCCCTCAATGCTCCTTACAAAAACGCATTTTTGAAAACAAGAAAAGCATTTATCTAGATATTAAAATTCTCACTTTTGTGGGTTCAGCAAGCCCAGTGAAATTATGGTGGTATCACCACATGGTCTGCTCCATGAACGGGCCACTTCTAGGCTCACAATAGATTTGACAAACAGCCATCTGAGGTGCCGCATTGTTGAGATTGTGATGTATCTCACAGCAGTATTTATAAAGCGTGTATCTCTGAAAATTATTAGAACATAAAATATTCTTTCGGCTTAAAATCAATTCAGTACTTATGTTTATTTAGATTAATTTATGTAGATTAAAAATGTTTTATTTCACAACTTATTTTAATAAGTATTTAAATAATTATAAAATACAGTAATTATTGTAATGCCTTTCTGAGGCCCCAGTCGTTGTGGAGGGAGACAGATGGCTCAGGTTTCCTAGGCCTGCGCCTTTCCTGACCCAAATTAATTTTTGGAAAATAAATTATTGGATGCAGATTTAATTTATTGCTAATGAGCAGAGTATGTGTATAACCTGGGACTGATGGGGTGGTCAGCTAAGCGGGAAGAAGGAATAGGAAGTGGATGTGCTCGCGGGGCCTCTGGGAGAGGAAGCCAAGGGTGCGGCCCCAGGCCAGGCCGGCGGGGCGCCTCCTGACCGGCGTCTCATCCTGCGGCTCTGTCAGGACTGAGCGTGTTCTCAGTGAGCTCAGCGTCGGAGCTGCCAGGCTTAGATGACTTGGCAAAGCTGGGATGCCCACCCCCTGGCTTCCCCAGATGACCCTCTTTCTCCTGTTTCCCCCTTGGCTTTGCCCACTTTGCTCTCTCCATGCCAGAGGACACTCTGCAGGAAGGGTCCTTCCAGCGGTGGCCCCTGCGACAGCCAGGAGTCGAGCGAGAAGGACAGGTTCTCCCCTCTGCCAGGAGGTGGGATCAGGGCGGGGGCAGCAAGGAGCCAGGAGGCACGGGCGTCCACTCTCCCTGCCGAGCCAGAGCTCCTGGGGGCACATCCCTCCTGCACCAGTGTCCTCATCTGCACGATGGGTACAAGGAGAGCCCCAGGGCTTGAAATGATGGCAGCAGCAAGAGGGGGCCACACATGGGGCCTTACACCGAGGCTCAGGCCAGGCTTTTCACTTTCCTCCCCCTGAGCTTTCTCCCTCAATGCTCCTTACAAAAACGCATTTTTGAAAACAAGAAAAGCATTTATCTAGATATTAAAATTCTCACTTTTGTGGGTTCAGCAAGCCCAGTGAAATTATGGTGGTATCACCACATGGTCTGCTCCATGAACGGGGCACTTCTAGGCTCACAATAGATTTGACAAACAGCCATCTGAGGTGCCGCATTGTTGAGATTGTGATGTATCTCACAGCAGTATTTATAAAGCGTGTATCTCTGAAAATTATTAGAACATAAAATATTCTTTCGGCTTAAAATCAATTCAGTACTTATGTTTATTTAGATTAATTTATGTAGATTAAAAATGTTTTATTTCACAACTTATTTTAATAAGTATTTAAATAATTATAAAATACAGTAATTATTGTAATGCCTTTCTGAGGCCCCAGTCGTTGTGGAGGGAGACAGATGGGGTGTTTAGCTGCCAGAAACTGTAGACTTTGAATGTTTCTTCAGAAAAGGTTGGCAGACCTTGCAAGGGGTAGGGATTATTTATTTTATATTTCTAAGTATGTTTATCTAGAACATTTACATTTGCGAAAATAGAATTGTTTTATTCATCAGGCCACGTGCATGTAAAAATATCTGTTCCTCCACGTTCTAGTGGTGAATTCTTAATGACTTTTAAGAAAATTGCTTTGAATCATAATTACACTATGCACGTTCCCTTACTGTTGCACTAGAAATGACCAGGAAACTTAGCTTTCATGTCCACATGAGTGGCTTGTGGCTTCCAGGTCGCGTGTTGGCTGAGGAGGGGCTGAGAGGGGTTGCTGCGGCAGGCAGCGCAGCCCTCCTCCCGAGCAGCAGGGGTCGGGGCAGGTGGAACAGGACCAGGACACCAGTGCTGTGTTGGTTTTGGTTCCGACCACAGAACTCGGCTGAAACCAAGCCTCCACAGAGGTCGGCTCGGAGCAAGGCTGTCGCCCACAGGTCTACGGAGCTGGCGGTTCTGGACATGGCTGGACCTGGGGAGCCAGGCTGGGGCAGCTCAGCCTCACAGGCCCTCCCAGGCTTGGTGGCCGGGCGACTCGGGAGACGG
Organism: Tragulus kanchil; assembly: GCA_022376925.1. NCBI lineage: Eukaryota > Metazoa > Chordata > Mammalia > Artiodactyla > Tragulidae > Tragulus > Tragulus kanchil. The sequence continues at coordinate 177,873,202 of JAIOJX010000005.1, read as the reverse complement.
AGCCGTCCCAGCCCTGCTCGGGCAGAGAGCTTTCCCAGTTGAGTAATCTGGGGGTCCCCTGAAGGAGGGGCACTGGATTACGGGATCCCTCGTGGAGGAGCCATGTTGGACAGGGTCTCAGAGATGTGGTCAGAGGAGGAGCGGGCCCTCCCAGCCACGGCAGCCAGCGGGGCTCAGAGCACGGGGCTGCTGGTGGCTGATGCAGGTCAGCTCTGCCCTCTCAGAGCCCTCGGGTCCCCCGGCTTAGGCGGGGCTGGTCTAGGATTTAACTTCATAGAGGTTAAATAAAGAGCTGGGGGGAGAGGGAGAGCTGGGGGGCCAGGGAGATGGGTCAGGAGCCGCAGGAGGGCTGGTCCTGGGGGGCTTGGGTGAGGGTAGACTCCACTGGCTGGTACCTGGCCCCGGGGTTGCTTGAGCGGGGGAGGCAGGTGGGGAGGTGGTGTTGCAGTGTAAATACTGGATCAGCTGGTTAGTACAGACAGGTGCAGCCCAGAGCCAGCGGCTCCGGGAGCTTGCTAGGCTGGCCCTGCGACCCAGAGGGTCAGAACCAAACAGCCGTCCTCGTGAGAGCAGGCGGGACAGCACAGGTGGAGGGGCGGCTGGCCTGCAGCGAGTCAGGCCGGGGGGGCTCCCAGCTCCACTCCCCCTCCTCAGCCCCAAAGCTGCCCGGTCTGGGGACTCGCAGGTCAAGCCTGTCCTCAGCCGATGCTGGCCCCCCTCTTTCTTCCATCCGTGGCTCCCTGCCAGAAATCCGCTCAGGGATTCCAGATGCCTGAGTTATTCCAGCCGCCCCGCCCTGGGCTGCAGAGCCCGAGTCCGAGGAAGGTCGCCAGAGTGCCCCGTGGGCAGGGGCGGTGCTCACGTCCGCAGCAGGACGCCCGGCCCCTCTCTGCACCACCCTGTCTTCCATCTTTTGTTTTCGCCCATCTGTGTCCTTAAAGCCCAAACAGCTGGTTTCAGCAGGGACAGGACAGAATGGATACAAGTGAGGCGAGAGAAGGCCTCCGCCCACAAAGACGGGGCCTTCTGTGACCATGTCCTGGTGGAGGGACCGAGCTGAGCCCTGTGTCCGGGCCCCGCACTGCCCGCCTGCCTCGTGTGCCCCTCCTGGCAGCCAGGGGCACCCCTCCGCGAGCAGCACGTGCTGATGGAAGCTGGCTTGGAACGCTCCGGTGACGTACTCCATGGAAGATGCCGGCCCCTCCCTGCCTCCAGTCAGAGTCTGAAGGGGGGTCCCAAGTGATGGGTTCAGAGGGCGGGAACCTCCCCATGAATAACCAGGCGGCTGCTTCTGGGGTCTGCTGAGGGCCAGCGTGCCTGGAGACCTGCTCCTGCCGTCACAGACGTGGACAGAGCACCCCGCAAGGCTGCTGGACCTGGGGACGGGCACTGCGGAGGCCGACAGCCCGGGCGAGGCCCCTCAGGGTTGGGAGCTGGAGAGGGCTAGAAGACCCTCTGCTCCCTGGGCCTTCCCGGCGCCCGGGGTGGTCATGTCCCAGACCCCACCGTGCCCTCCCGACCCTCCGGAGGCACCCGTCCTCTCTGTGTGGCGAGCCCGGGCCTGGAGCTGCTTCCGAGGACGTCTGTGGCCAGGCTGCCCAGGTTCCCTGCTGCCCCTCGCTGGTCTCATCCCCGGGTTTCTTGAGACACTCCAGGGGTACAGCTGCCTGGACCAGCCTCCGCGCCTGCCCCCGGCTGTGAGCGCAGGGACGCGAGGGCCCTTCTCCGTGTAGCCTGTGCCCACCGCCTGGCTCGCAGTCGGCCTTCCAGAGGCAGGTGCCCGCACAAAAGGTCCACTGTTCCGCCCTTTGTCTTGTCCCCATGCCAGAGCCTGCCTGTCCCAGGTTTTCAGAGGCCTGGGGCGGCAGGACCAGCGCTCCCTGAAACCGTCATCTGTCCGCACGCGGGGCTGTCGGCCTCCGCAGTGCCCGTCCCCAGGTCCAGGAACCTTCCAGCGGCACTCTGAGTCTGGACCCGAGGCCTGGGACTCCTGCCGCTCCCGGTCACCTCAGTCCGCTGGATTACGGCTCCTGGCCCCCAGACTAGCCATTCTGGTGGGAGCCCCTCCGTCTGCTGAGTGAGGACCCTCTCTGATGAGGCCGGCTGGTGCTCGAGGCCCTGTGTGAGGGCTGTGTTTTATTCCAGAACCAGAGCTTCCAGCTGGCTCCCCAAACCAGGGAGCCTTTAGGGCAGGCAGGGGGTCTGCTGCGGCCCCATCTCTGCCCCTGCGGAGAGCCCCTGGGCCCCCCAGGCCCCACAGAGCCCGGGGAGGACAGTGGGGAGGGACCCGGCGCTGGACCCTAGCCTGCAGCCACGTGCCGGGCGTGTCGTCTGGGGCTCCCTCCGCACCTGGTCTGTTCGCACAGGACATGTCAGAAGCAGTCAGGCCGGGCCCGTGGGACCTGGTCCTCAGGGAGGTGGCCCTGCGGGCGAGGGTGCTGTTCCCTGGAAGCAGGGCCCCCTGCGGCTGAGGCCCCTTAGGAGGTAGCCTTCACTCTTTTCCGAATAGAAGTTCATCCTTTCAAAGTGCTTCAGTGCGCGAGAGGCGGGAATGAGGCAATTCCGCGGAGAAATCATCGCGCGCATAATTCACACCCGACGTCGTTTCAGGGCGGACGCCGTTCCCGACTCTCTCTCCTTCTCCTCTTCTCTCCCTTTTTGATTTTATTGCCGTTTTTTGACATTAGGAGAAATTGAAAACCTGTGTAGATTTCATAGCTTCACATCTGAAAAATAAGCAACACAGCCAGTAGCCAGGACAGATTTAACTCATGCCGCACGAGGACCGCCCTTCCCTGTTGAATTACGCCGCATCCCACCAAAGAGGCCTGACGGAACGAAAGGATGCAGTGCTAAGATGGACGTTCTCTCCCCTTTTAAGGAAGCACTTATCAGCACAGGAGGCGGCAAAGCCAGGTGGGGCGAGGCTGGGCAGAGGGAGGAGGGTCTGGCTGTGAAGTGCGCCAGCGGGCGTGGCTGGGCCCCTCTGGAGCGGCTGCTGGAGGAGCAGAGGGCCCTGGAGGCCGGGTCAGCCCCAGAGCCAGAGGCCAGATGCCGAACACAGAGGGGCGGAGCCCGGGGCTCGCGGACCTGGCCCTGAAACCCAGGAACCTCCGGCCTGGAGAGGAGACTCTTCCTCCTCCTGCTGATGAAACCAGGAGGTGGGCGGCCTTCGTCACCAGGGTCCTCCTCAGTACGAAGGGCCGAGCGGTGTGCGCACCTTTGACTATCCGGGTGTTTTCAACCCCGACTCTTCTCCCCCCCATGGCCTCCGTCTGTATCACGTCAGGCGCCGTCCTCGCAGCCTGTCCTCAGACGCGGTCTGTTTCAGCAGCGCCTGGGGTGACTGCTGTTGTTCAGCTGCTTGGGCGTGTCTGACTCTCTGCGGCCCCATGGATGGCAGCAGGCCAGGCTCCCTGTCCTTCACTGTCTCCCAGAATCTGCTCAAACTTAGGTCCATTGAGGTGGTGATGCCATCCCACCATCTCCTTCTCTGTCGCCCCCTTTTCCTCCTGCCCTCAATCTTTCCCAGCACCAGGGTCTTTTCCAGTGAGTTGGCTCTTCACATCCAGAGGTCCAAGTATTGGAGATTCAGCTTCAGCAACAATCCTTCCAATAAATATTCAGGGTTGATTTCCTTTAGGATTAACTGGTTTGATCTTGCTGTCCAAGGGACTCACAAGAGATTTCTTCAGCACCACAATTTGAAAGCATCAATTCTTTGGTGCTCAGCCTTCTTATGGCCCAGCTCTCACACCTGTGCATGACTGCTGGGACGCCATGGACAGGACGAGAAGGAGCCGGTGGCTGGCATCCTCCCAAAATTCGCGTTTCCCAGGAACCTCAGAATGTGACTTAATTTGGAAAGCAGGTATTTGCAGATACAATTAGTCAAGGATTTTGAAATGGGACCATATTGGATTTAGGATGAGCTGTAAGCTCCGTGACTGGAATCCTTACAAGACAAGGAGGGACACACGGAAACCTTGAGAACCAGCCCCTGTGAAGATGGAGGTAGAGGCTGGGGTGACGCGGCCACAAGCCAAGGATGCCTGGAGCCCCCAGGAGCTGGAGGAAGCAGGAGGGGCCGTCCCCTGGAGCCTCAGTGGGAGCTTGCGTCTGCTGACAGTTGCCTGTGGACTCCTGGCCTCCAGATGTGAAACAATTACTCTCTGGAGCTTAAACCAGTTCCTGGTCGTTTATTTTGGAAATCCCAGGACACTGAAATGTCTTCAGCAATGTGACATTTTTTTGGAAAAACTGGGAGGATGCGAGGCCTGTGACACAGCACAGGACACATGGCTCCCCTCTTCCTGGACACCTGTCCCCTCACGCACACTCCTGCGGCACCTCCTTGCCTGCATGCTCCACCAGTGCCGAGGCGCCTCGAACCCAGGCTTTCACGGGACTGGTCCCCAGCTGACCTTGTGGGCCAGTTGAGGAGCACTGATGGAAAACACCCCCACCAAGACAGGCCTCTCCCTGGAGGATTCTGCTGTGAAAACAGAATTGCCCTTGTCACTGCAGGTGGATGGGTCTACTGTAGCCTCCAGAGAAAGAATGTTCCACTGATGACCTTCCACTTGAGGACGCAGACATTTGGGCTATCCCGTGCCCTCCAGCTGCCAGGGCTAAAGGGAAGACCAGCTGTGAGCTCTGCTGGCATCTGAGAGGACTCTCCACTCTAGAAGGGCCTGGATGGATGCTTTCCAGCACTGGGGTGGGTCTGAGCCTCCTGGCCCGTTTCTCAGTCATGTATAAGGAGGTTAAGAGGGCAGGTCACTTGACTGAGATTTCAGAGGCTGCTGGTGGCGGCGCTGGGTCATGACCGACGTTCTCTGGAACCCCACCTCGGCCACCCCTTGCACGTCCACCCAGGACGTGCTCAAGTTTGCACAGGCCACAGAGAAGAGGCAGCCTGCCCTGTGTGGTAGGAAACAGCCCCTGGAGACAGGCTTCCCTGCTCCCTAGCCGGGGCCTGGGAAGGTGGTCAGACCTGCAGACCAAGAGCGGCTGTTGTCAGAGCCTGGCAGCAGTGTTATAACCACGGTGGTGCCATGGCATTGGGAAGGAACAAATGAACTTCAACAAAACCCAGGAGGCCCGGGCATCCTTAGCTCCATGCCCGGAGCCCACTTTGAGAAGGAGCGGGGAGCCCAGGAGCTGGAGGAAGGGCAGGAGGGGCCGTCCCCTGGAGCCTCAGTGGGAGCTTGCGTCTGCTGACAGTTGCCTGTGGACTCCTGGCCTCCAGATGTGAAACAATTACTCTCTGGAGCTTAAACCAGTTCCTGGTCGTTTATTTTGGAAATCCCAGGACACTGAAATGTCTTCAGCAATGTGACATTTTTTTGGAAAAACTGGGAGGATGCGAGGCCTGTGACACAGCACAGGACACATGGCTCCCCTCTTCCTGGACACCTGTCCCCTCACGCACACTCCTGCGGCACCTCCTTGCCTGCATGCTCCACCAGTGCCGAGGCGCCTCGAACCCAGGCTTTCACGGGACTGGTCCCCAGCTGACCTTGTGGGCCAGTTGAGGAGCACTGATGGAAAACACCCCCACCAAGACAGGCCTCTCCCTGGAGGATTCTGCTGTGAAAACAGAATTGCCCTTGTCACTGCAGGTGGATGGGTCTACTGTAGCCTCCAGAGAAAGAATGTTCCACTGATGACCTTCCACTTGAGGACGCAGACATTTGGGCTATCCCGTGCCCTCCAGCTGCCAGGGCTAAAGGGAAGACCAGCTGTGAGCTCTGCTGGCATCTGAGAGGACTCTCCACTCTAGAAGGGCCTGGATGGATGCTTTCCAGCACTGGGGTGGGTCTGAGCCTCCTGGCCCGTTTCTCAGTCATGTATAAGGAGGTTAAGAGGGCAGGTCACTTGACTGAGATTTCAGAGGCTGCTGGTGGCGGCGCTGGGTCATGACCGACGTTCTCTGGAACCCCACCTCGGCCACCCCTTGCACGTCCACCCAGGACGTGCTCAAGTTTGCACAGGCCACAGAGAAGAGGCAGCCTGCCCTGTGTGGTAGGAAACAGCCCCTGGAGACAGGCTTCCCTGCTCCCTAGCCGGGGCCTGGGAAGGTGGTCAGACCTGCAGACCAAGAGACGGCTGTTGTCAGAGCCTGGCAGCAGTGTTATAACCCACGGTGGTGCCATGGCATTGGGAAGGAACAAATGAACTTCAACAGAAGAGCCCAGGAGGCCCGGGCATCCTTAGCTCCATGCCCGGAGCCCACTTTGTCAAAATACTCCACTTATTTCTATGACAGTCTGGAATCCACTTTGGGTGTAGCACATCCAAAGGTCAAATGACCCAATTAAAATGACGGTGATTAGAGCAAATGTAATAGCTTATCATCTTCCACAGAAACAGTCACCATGTCCCTGGTGAGCTGGCATTGCAGGGCTGAGGACCCGCATCCCACAGCCCCTCTGAGGCTGCCGGCTGATGCTGATGCCCAGGGCACCATCTTGGATGCTCGTGGGGACCCACACGTGGACCCAGATGGGGGAGCCCCAAAGGGTTACGAGAAATGCCAGCGCCCAAGAGCAGCGTTGACCTGTGGACACCCTGCAGGTGGGCCAGTCACCAGGCCGCTTCTTGTCTGAGGCTTAACGTCTCAGACCTCAGCTGTGCCGCGTGGACCCTGCCGTCCACCCGAAGTCGCTGCAGCCCCTGCGAAGGGTAAGGCTGTCGCTCGGACGCGGCTGCTGTCCCAGAACTGTGTTTCCCTGCTGCCCTGAGCCAAGGTGGCCTGAATGATCCAGGACCAGTTCTGACCAGCCAATGGGCAGAGTGATGAGGCCAGCTCCCTCTCGTTCCCCAGCTTCCTTCTGCTCTAACTGCCCCAAGACTCTGGGAATGGCAGGACCCCAGAAGGAGGGCATGACGGCCTGAGTCCTTGGCTCTTCCAACGGGTGACCAAGCCCCGGCCCGAGTGGCTGACACCAGGGGTGTGTTGGTGGCGCAGCTCACAAGGCGCAGCTCTCAGTGTCTTCAGGTAGAAACACCGACACGTGCCGTGGGCCCCGCTGGGCCATCCTGCGGGACGCAGTTTGTCCTGTGACAGAAGAGCCGCCCTGGGGACTTCTGAGTCACCTGCTTCATTGAACAGCCCCCTCCCCCAGAGGAGCCAGCTGGAAGTGCTGAGACGCCCCATGGATGTCCCCGTGGGGCACGTTGAGAAGGAACAAATGAACTTCAACAGAAGAGCCCAGGAGGCCGGGCATCCTTAGCTCCATGCCCGGAGCCCACTTTGTCAAAATACTCCACTTATTTCTATGACAGTCTGGAATCCACTTTGGGTGTAGCACATCCAAAGGTCAAATGACCCAATTAAAATGACGGTGATTAGAGCAAATGTAATAGCTTATCATCTTCCACAGAAACAGTCACCATGTCCCTGGTGAGCTGGCATTGCAGGGCTGAGGACCCGCATCCCACAGCCCCTCTGAGGCTGCCGGCTGATGCTGATGCCCAGGGCACCATCTTGGATGCTCGTGGGGACCCACACGTGGACCCAGATGGGGGAGCCCCAAAGGGTTACGAGAAATGCCAGCGCCCAAGAGCAGCGTTGACCTGTGGACACCCTGCAGGTGGGCCAGTCACCAGGCCGCTTCTTGTCTGAGGCTTAACGTCTCAGACCTCAGCTGTGCCGCGTGGACCCTGCCGTCCACCCGAAGTCGCTGCAGCCCCTGCGAAGGGTAAGGCTGTCGCTCGGACGCGGCTGCTGTCCCAGAACTGTGTTTCCCTGCTGCCCTGAGCCAAGGTGGCCTGAATGATCCAGGACCAGTTCTGACCAGCCAATGGGCAGAGTGATGAGGCCAGCTCCCTCTCGTTCCCCAGCTTCCTTCTGCTCTAACTGCCCCAAGACTCTGGGAATGGCAGGACCCCAGAAGGAGGGCATGACGGCCTGAGTCCTTGGCTCTTCCAACGGGTGACCAAGCCCCGGCCCGAGTGGCTGACACCAGGGGTGTGTTGGTGGCGCAGCTCACAAGGCGCAGCTCTCAGTGTCTTCAGGTAGAAACACCGACACGTGCGTGGGCCCCGCTGGGCCATCCTGCGGGACGCAGTTTGTCCTGTGACAGAAGAGCCGCCCTGGGGACTTCTGAGTCACCTGCTTCATTGAACAGCCCCCTCCCCCAGAGGAGCCAGCTGGAAGTGCTGAGACGCCCCATGGATGTCCCCGTGGGGCACGTTGAGAGGCTGCTCTCGGGAACGGAGTGCGGGTGGCCCTGAGGCTGGAGGCAAGGCTCCAGCGTCCTTCATGGCCGCGGCCGGCTCCCTGAGAGGCGCGGGTGCTCACACGCTTGGGGCTGTTCACGCGGGTTCTTGAGTTTAGAAGTGGCACTCCCAGCGGCGGCGTGATGAACCCGTGGACGCACATCCGCAGGGTCCCTGTCCCCTCCCCTCCTCATGAAGGAGCCAGAAGAGCCTCTTCACCTGAACCTGCCACCGAGCAGGTGATTAACAGATTAACACAAGCCAGCAGACAGTCTGACGCTGGGATGTGTGTCTCTGTGGACTAGCAACTTAATTATTTAAATGTTTCTGTTTTTCCCTCATTAAACAGTGGGTTTAATCAGACTCGATTTGTGGATAGATTCTATTGAAGCAATGGAAACAGTTTAAAAGTGTGTAGAGCCTGGTCCTCTCACCTACTCTTCTCATCAAGGAGGCTTCTATCAGCCGTTGGTGTGAAAGTCAGCCACTTTGGACGCCTCACGGTGTTCACGCGTTTTCATGAATATTCACACGTTTATGATATTTCAGAACTTGCCTGGGGTCGTGTAGTGCGTGAAGTTCTGACTGTTTCCTTAGCGGTGTACCTTGAAGACCAACATACAGTGATACAGACATGATTTCCAGTCTCAGCTGCGCTGGTGGAAGGCACCCCGTGGTTTGCGCATAAACATATGTATGTGTGGTTGGACCATAGACTGTTTCTAACGCGGGGCCCTTGCAAATGGCTCTTGGAAGTGTTGTCTGCACATTTCTTGGTACAGATGGTAAAGCAGATGCCTAGTGGTGATCATGTAATTTGCTACAATGTTTCTGAAAAATTGAGACTCCGTGTTTCCAGATCACTGAGCCCGGTGGTCCCAGTGGTGGGGCTCTGTCCTGAGACGTCCTGGCATCAGAAATCCGTTGGACCAGGGTGAACCTGCCGTGTCTGGGTGGCTGTGGGGCCCGGGAGGTGTCTGTGCCCGTGTGCCTGCTCTTTTCCTCGTCTGTGAAGGCGGCTGACGGGGCGTGGTCGTGACACACGGGACATCCCTGGACGCAGTGGGGGTGTGAGGCCCTTGAGCAACCTGAGTGTGAGATCCTGAGGTTGAGAAGATGATTAAACATCATCACAGGCCCCCGGGGAGGGCGCATCGGGACACCCACAGAGCACAGTGGAGAGCAGGGAAGTTGACGACAAAGCCTCCGGGCCCAGCTGCGGGGGCCGAGGACCCCGCCGTCTAGCTTCCTGCGGAAAGACGGGGCAGCGGTGAAGGCCACGCTGGCACGGTCATGGGAGAGCGTGTGTGATAGCCTATCACCTGGAGCAGGCACCTCCAGCGTTTCTGCGATGAGGCTACAGAAATAATAATGAAGCCGGATCTCCGGGCCCCTCCTCCCGGCCCTGGGGGCGCTGGCGCCCACAGCTACAGGCTCAGGTGTTCTTCACATAGAATCTGCCAAGTGTAGCATTCTGCCCACCCAGGCTGCAGTCTGTGCACGCGTCCCCTCTCCACTGCCACCAATCCCTCTGCAGGGAAGCAGCTTAGTCCCCGAGCGCGGGGGCAGCTTCCGGGGCTCTCTGCCCTCTGCCGATGGGGGTCCACAGCCCACTGTAGTGGTGCCCGCTGCACCAGACGGGCCTGACTCTGGGGGATCGGCTGCCTCTTGTCTGCTCTCACCTGCCCGTAAAATGAAGACCCAGGACCCGCCGACTGTCTGGTGGCACCTGGCTCTGCTGGGACGGGCTGGAGCGTGTGCGGCTGGTGGGAGGGAAAGTCGTCCAGTCGCTGCAGGTGCATCAACTTGTGAGGTAAGCGTTCGTTTCTCAGCAACAGTGATGAGTCAGACCGGGGTCCCGTCTGGTCCCATTGTAACCGACAGCACAGCGCGTCAATATCACGGTGGTGACGCCCGAGGACAGAGCTGACCCGAGCGCCTGTGCCCTGGGCAGTGATGCCGCGCCGACCCGAGCGCCTGTGCCCTGTGTGGCAATGCCGCGCTGGCCAGCGTGCCCGTGTGAGAGCGGGGAGCTTCAGGTGGTGAACACTGTCGAAGCTGTTAAAGGAAAAGGGGATCACAGGCCTATTCTTCTACTGAGCACTGTGGCAATGATGCACAGTTATCACATGAAGAAGGGTTCAACAGGAATGAAGCTCCAAAACATAGGAGCAAAAAGAATCTTAGGAGTATGGAAGGCGGTTGATATAAATAGTGTAGGTTTTTTTCTTGATTTACTGAGACGTCCCTGGTGGCTCAGATGGTAAAGAATCCACCTTCTCTGCAGGAGACGCAGGATCTAACCTGGGTCAGGAAGATGCCCTGGAGGAGGGCACGGCAGCCACTCCAGTGTTCCTGCTGCAGAATCCCGTGGACAGAGGAGCCTGGTGGGCTGCAGTCCATGGGGTCACAAAGAGCTGGACACAACTGAGCGACTAAGTACATATATAGATGCACATATATTTTAAAATTTTCCAAATGTGTTGTTTTCTTTCCTATTTGAAGGTTCATATTTGTATCTAATTTGCTTTTGTAATTTTATGCTATTTGTCTTAACAAGAGCCTAGTATCTACATGAGATTTCTACCCTTGATCATCTTAGCTGGGCAAAAAAATTGAAATTTACACATAGGGCGATGAGTCTTGCCCCCCCCCCCCACAGCTACAGGCTCAGGTGTTCTTCACATAGAATCTGCCAAGTGTAGCATTCTGCCCACCCAGGCTGCAGTCTGTGCACGCTCCCCTCCACTGCCACCAATCCCTCTGCAGGAAGCAGCTTAGTCCCCAGCGGGGCAGCTTCCGGGCTCTCTGCCCTCTGCCGATGGGGTCCACAGCCCACTGTAGTGGTGCCCGCTGCACCAGACGGGCCTGACTCTGGGGGATCGGCTGCCTCTTGTCTGCTCTCACCTGCCCGTAAAATGAAGACCCAGGACCCGCCGACTGTCTGGTGGCACCTGGCTCTGCTGGGACGGGCTGGAGCGTGTGCGGCTGGTGGGAGGGAAAGTCGTCCAGTCGCTGCAGGTGCATCAACTTGTGAGGTAAGCGTTCGTTTCTCAGCAACAGTGATGAGTCAGACCGGGGTCCCGTCTGGTCCCATTGTAACCGACAGCACAGCGTCAATATCACGGTGGTGACGCCCGAGGACAGAGCTGACCCGAGCGCCTGTGCCCTGGGCAGTGATGCCGCGCCGACCCGAGCGCCTGTGCCCTGTGTGGCAATGCCGCGCTGGCCAGCGTGCCCGTGTGAGAGCGGGGAGCTTCAGGTGGTGAACGCTGTCGAAGCTGTTAAAGGAAAAGGGGATCACAGGCCTATTCTTCTACTGAGCACTGTGGCAATGATGCACAGTTATCACATGAAGAAGGGTTCAACAGGAATGAAGCTCCAAAACATAGGAGCAAAAAGAATCTTAGGAGTATGGAAGGCGGTTGATATAAATAGTGTAGGTTTTTTTCTTGATTTACTGAGACGTCCCTGGTGGCTCAGATGGTAAAGAATCCACCTTCTCTGCAGGAGACGCAGGATCTAACCTGGGTCAGGAAGATGCCCTGGAGGAGGGCACGGCAGCCACTCCAGTGTTCCTGCTGCAGAATCCCGTGGACAGAGGAGCCTGGTGGGCTGCAGTCCATGGGGTCACAAAGAGCTGGACACAACTGAGCGACTAAGTACATATATAGATGCACATATATTTTAAAATTTTCCAAATGTGTTGTTTTCTTTCCTATTTGAAGGTTCATATTTGTATCTAATTTGCTTTTGTAATTTTATGCTATTTGTCTTAACAAGAGCCTAGTATCTACATGAGATTTCTACCCTTGATCATCTTAGCTGGGCAGATGTGTTTGTTGGTGAAGATTAGAATGTAAATGAAACATTCACAAGGGTTTAGTTATTGTCTCCTAATACTGGATAATGGATAGTTTTCTTTTTTTGCTGTATTTTTCATTTCGTTCCTTGACAAACTTTCTGCAGTTTGTGTCAGGCAAAATAAGGAGGTGAAAGGAACCCTTGGGTGCTGCTTAAGAAGAGGAGCCGAGCGGTGCCCTCCGGGCAGTGAGGACGAGACTCCTGGTCCCTGATGCTGAGGGACGCGAGGCAGCGCCAGGCACAGAGGCCGGAAGGCAGTGGGCGCAGTGCTCCCGTCGGCAGCTCCTCACTTGCCTCTGCTTCTCGGGAGCGGCCGTCCCCTTTCACTGTCCTGTTGCCTGGTTCCTTCATCCTGCCTCAGTTCTGGGTGCCAGGTCAGGGCCCTTCCTGAGTGCCTCCTGCTCTAGAAAGTTCTTCCTCCTCCCAGCATGGTTGGTAGCCACAGTACACGCTCACCCGCCTGCACCAGGAGCTGAATGGCTGCCCCGTGAAGCTAGTAGCGATGATGGGTGCCCGCCTTCAGGACGCGTGTTCTGGTGAATCGCTTGGCGGTGGCGTGCCAGGCATAGCAAATCCGTTCAGGCTGCAGAAAAGCTGAGACTCTGGGTGGCCCTGCTCCCACCGCCCGCCTGCTCTGTCTCGAAGCTGACATGGGTGAGAGCGTGTGCCGTGCTCACAGGCCTTCAGGACCATGCAGATGGGGCCCCTGAGTGGGGAGCATGGAGGTGTGCCTGCCACAGCCAGGCCGTCGATGGCAAACACTCCAGACTTGGGTGTGGGCGCCCCAGCGCCCTGCCTCCTGCTCCTCTCAGGGGGGGCTGGCACGTCTGCCTTCTCCGTCCACGAGCCTGTGCCTCCGTCTTTGGGTTCAAGGGGACCAGTGATCACCCAGCGTTGAAGAGGAGGGCTAAGGGCGTTCTCACCGGGTGTCCAGACGGCACTGAGCCTACGGCCAGGGAAGGGATTGATCTCCATCTCTCACGGCAGCTGGAGGCTCACTTTACAGGGAGTGGGCATTGCTTTCTTCTCTTAAGACGAAGCATTCTGCTTCCATGGCTGCCCGAGAAGGAACGTCTGGCGGGCAGGCAATCAGGAGGCTGCAGGCCTCGCGCCGGCGTCCACCGGGGACTGGTCATGGGCTTGCTCTGGTATGGGTTTCTGCTGTATTCTCAACATCCCATCCCTTCATTTACCCGTGAATTTTTCTTCAACTTTTAATTTTGCATTGAGGTATAGCTGGTTAATGGGCTTCTCTGGTGGCTCAGTGGTAAAGAATCCGCCTGCCAATGCAGGAGACTTGCAGGAAATGTGGGTTCAATCCCTGGGTCAGGAAGATCCCCTGGAGCAGAAAATGGCAACCCATCCTGGTATTCTTTCCTGAATAATGCTGTGGACAGAGGAGCCTGGTGGGCTACAGTCCAGGGGTCACAAAGAGTCACACACAACTGAGCACGCACGCACATAGCTGACTAACAAAGCATGTCATGATGGTCTCAGGTGACGGTCAACGGGTCTTGGCCAGACATACACGCGCATCCGCTCTCCCCTCCTCCCAGCATGGTTGGTAGCCACAGTACACGCTCACCCGCCTGCACCAGGAGCTGAATGGCTGCCCCGTGAAGCTAGTAGCGATGATGGGTGCCCGCCTTCAGGACGCGTGTTCTGGTGAATCGCTTGGCGGTGGCGTGCCAGGCATAGCAAATCCGTTCAGGCTGCAGAAAAGCTGAGACTCTGGGTGGCCCTGCTCCCACCGCCCGCCTGCTCTGTCTCGAAGCTGACATGGGTGAGAGCGTGTGCCGTGCTCACAGGCCTTCAGGACCATGCAGATGGGGCCCCTGAGTGGGGAGCATGGAGGTGTGCCTGCCACAGCCAGGCCGTCGATGGCAAACACTCCAGACTTGGGTGTGGGCGCCCCAGCGCCCTGCCTCCTGCTCCTCTCAGGGGGGGCTGGCACGTCTGCCTTCTCCGTCCACGAGCCTGTGCCTCCGTCTTTGGGTTCAAGGGGACCAGTGATCACCCAGCGTTGAAGAGGAGGGCTAAGGGCGTTCTCACCGGGTGTCCAGACGGCACTGAGCCTACGGCCAGGGAAGGGATTGATCTCCATCTCTCACGGCAGCTGGAGGCTCACTTTACAGGGAGTGGGCATTGCTTTCTTCTCTTAAGACGAAGCATTCTGCTTCCATGGCTGCCCGAGAAGGAACGTCTGGCGGGCAGGCAATCAGGAGGCTGCAGGCCTCGCGCCGGCGTCCACCGGGGACTGGTCATGGGCTTGCTCTGGTATGGGTTTCTGCTGTATTCTCAACATCCCATCCCTTCATTTACCCGTGAATTTTTCTTCAACTTTTAATTTTGCATTGAGGTATAGCTGGTTAATGGGCTTCTCTGGTGGCTCAGTGGTAAAGAATCCGCCTGCCAATGCAGGAGACTTGCAGGAAATGTGGGTTCAATCCCTGGGTCAGGAAGATCCCCTGGAGCAGAAAATGGCAACCCATCCTGGTATTCTTTCCTGAATAATGCTGTGGACAGAGGAGCCTGGTGGGCTACAGTCCAGGGGTCACAAAGAGTCACACACAACTGAGCACGCACGCACATAGCTGACTAACAAAGCATGTCATGATGGTCTCAGGTGACGGTCAACGGGTCTTGGCCAGACATACACGCGCATCCGCTCTCCCCCCTCCTCCCGTCTGGGCTGCCCCCGACACTGAGCAGAGTTCCATGAGCTGCACCACAGGCGCTTGTTGGCTCCCCTTTAACCACAGCAGCGTGTGCGTGTCCACCCCCGAGGCCCTAACGTCCCTTCCCCCCGTCCTCCTCCCTCCTCACTGGCAGCCATCAGCATGGTCTCAAAGCCCGTGAGTCTGTTTGTTTTGTAAGTAACCTCATTTGCATCGTTCCTTTCTCAGTTCCACATGCGAGGGATGGCACACGATGTTTCTCCTTCTCTAACTTAATTCACTCAGCACGACACCGTCTAGGGCCATCCATGTTGCTGCACATGGCATTGATTCATTCTTTTTGGTGGCTGACTAATATTCTGTTGTATACATATGCACCCCATCTCCTTTATCCATCCCTCTGACAATGGACCTCTAGGTTGCTTCCAAGTCTTGGCTATTGTAAACAGTGCCACAATGATCACTGGGATGCTGTATCCTTTCGAATCATTTTTTTTTCTCCAGATATGGCAGGGTCACAGGATAGCTCTATTTTTAGCTTTCTTAAGGAACCTCCATACTGTTCTCCATAGCGTCTGTGCCAAATTGCATTCCCGCCAACAGTGTAGGAAGGTTCCTTTCTCTCCACATCCTCTCTGACATTTATTGTTTGTGGATTCTTTGATGATAGCCGTTCTGACTAGGGTCAGCTATCTCACTGTAGTTTGTGCACATGACCCCATGTGTGTGTGCATGTGTGTGTGCAGAAATATGTGGTCGGTACACGACTCAGCTCAGAGATATTGCAAGTTTGGTTCAAGACCACTGCCGGAAAGCAAATACCACGATAAAGCCAGTGACATGGATTTTTTGGTTTCTCAGTGCATACAAAAGTTCTGTTTTCATTATTCTGCAGCTTATTGTATGCAATAGTATTATATATTAAAACAAAACAATAGACATACCTTAATTTAGGAATACTTCATCACTAAAAGATGCTAGCTATTGTTTGACTGTACAAAGTTGCCACAAATTCTCAATTTGTGTGTGTGTGTGTGTGTATAGAGACCCCACTGTGGGGCCAGGTCAACACGCAGGGGCCAGGGCTCACCCTCCAGGTGGGAGGCTTGCCCATGCCTGACCATGAAATATGGCGGTCTCTGGGCAACATTATCAAAATCACAAATCCCTGTGGCCTCTGGCCCTGCTGCTCTCCTGTGAGGACTGGCCTTCTGTGAACCCCCGGGGGCCGGCCAGGCGTGGGGAGGGCTGCCTATGAGGGCCAGACCTGTTACAGCGACACGCTACGAAAACAAACGCTGGCCCAGCCGCGAAGGGAACGTCCCAAGCCACTAGAAAAGTCAGTGTGGGCTTTATTCACCCGGATCTCGGATAAGGTGCTATCTCTAGAACAACTTAAATTGATTTAAAAAGAGATTCAGGGTCCCATCCCACTTACCCAGGCGACACAAAATCCAAAGTCCAGCTATTGAAATGTTTGTGTGAGACATTCTTTGAGTTCTTCTGTAGCACCTGTCCTGAATTCATGTTAATTATGTGTCCATTACTGAATGGAGGAGGAATTGGAATGTAAAAATTCAGCTCCATTTTCGCAATACTAATTAGATGCTGGGGCTGCCTACCAGTAGAACTGTTTCCATGTACATTTGGGGCTCATTTCAGGAGTTCACTTCTCCCTAGCCGTGGCCTATATATTTCCAAAGTGGATAGAGTAATTGTGCAGGCAAGAGGGAGCTTTTATCTCCCTGTAAAAACTCAGAAGCCCGTGTTCTAGGTGGTCTGCATGGAAGCCAGCAGGGCCTGCTCGTGTTTATGGTGTTCTCTCGCGTCCGGAGCTCCTCTGGCTGCCACGCTTTCAGCTCATAACCCTGGCCATCGATGAGACTAGCTGCATCAGAAACAGCAAGGGAGCGTCACAGGCATTCACCCCACATAAATGACACCCCAACTAACTGCGCCCAGCCGCCCTCCATCTTCCTGTCGAAAGCCGTGAGCTCCTGGCTCTCCCTGGGTCCGGGCGGGTGGTGGAGGGTCTGCGGCTCCCAGTGCGGAGTGTGCTGGGGACCCTCAGAGCAGAGGCTGCCGCTCGGGAGGGGAGAGCACCCTGGAGGCAGGGTGCACGTTTAGCTGGCCCCTAGTCGACCGCTTGCCAGCCACCAGGCAGGAGGCTGGCTGGGAAGGTGCTGGTCGTGTGGACCGTGTGTTCCGCGTGGGGCACCCCTCTGTGGGCACAGTGTGCTCTCCTGTTCTTTTGTCCTGTGCACCCTGAGCTCCCCAGAGCAGTGGATGTGGGTCACAGGCTCCCTGCACAGGCCTGTGTGACAGCCCTCAAGTGGCCTGAGCACCAACACTCGGGGCAGTTCTGTGGGTGAGGGAGAGTGAAGGGACGGTGGGAAGTCAAGAGCTCGAGGACCCAGGGAGACCAGGGCGACCCTGGCCACAGGGACACGCTCCTCTGCCCTGGCTCCCGTGGTGATGTACGGACGCAGGATGGGAAAGACAGGCAATGCCGCGGGGGCCTGCCCTCCTCTGAGCCCAGGGAGGGACAGGCAGGGGTGGGGGCAGGTCCAGCCTGAACGAGGCCATCTGCTTGACCCTCAGCGGAGCGTCAGGTGGGTGCTCCCTGTTTTTTTTCGATCCTAATTACTGAATGGAGGAGGAATTGGAATGTAAAATTCAGCTCCATTTCGCAATACTAATTAGATGCTGGGGCTGCCTACCAGTAGAACTGTTTCCATGTACATTTGGGGCTCATTTCAGGAGTTCACTTCTCCCTAGCCGTGGCCTATATATTTCCAAAGTGGATAGAGTAATTGTGCAGGCAAGAGGGAGCTTTTATCTCCCTGTAAAAACTCAGAAGCCCGTGTTCTAGGTGGTCTGCATGGAAGCCAGCAGGGCCTGCTCGTGTTTATGGTGTTCTCTCGCGTCCGGAGCTCCTCTGGCTGCCACGCTTTCAGCTCATAACCCTGGCCATCGATGAGACTAGCTGCATCAGAAACAGCAAGGGAGCGTCACAGGCATTCACCCCACATAAATGACACCCCAACTAACTGCGCCCAGCCGCCCTCCATCTTCCTGTCGAAAGCCGTGAGCTCCTGGCTCTCCCTGGGTCCGGGCGGGTGGTGGAGGGTCTGCGGCTCCCAGTGCGGAGTGTGCTGGGGACCCTCAGAGCAGAGGCTGCCGCTCGGGAGGGGAGAGCACCCTGGAGGCAGGGTGCACGTTTAGCTGGCCCCTAGTCGACCGCTTGCCAGCCACCAGGCAGGAGGCTGGCTGGGAAGGTGCTGGTCGTGTGGACCGTGTGTTCCGCGTGGGGCACCCCTCTGTGGGCACAGTGTGCTCTCCTGTTCTTTTGTCCTGTGCACCCTGAGCTCCCCAGAGCAGTGGATGTGGGTCACAGGCTCCCTGCACAGGCCTGTGTGACAGCCCTCAAGTGGCCTGAGCACCAACACTCGGGGCAGTTCTGTGGGTGAGGGAGAGTGAAGGGACGGTGGGAAGTCAAGAGCTCGAGGACCCAGGGAGACCAGGGCGACCCTGGCCACAGGGACACGCTCCTCTGCCCTGGCTCCCGTGGTGATGTACGGACGCAGGATGGGAAAGACAGGCAATGCCGCGGGGGCCTGCCCTCCTCTGAGCCCAGGGAGGGACAGGCAGGGGTGGGGGCAGGTCCAGCCTGAACGAGGCCATCTGCTTGACCCTCAGCGGAGCGTCAGGTGGGTGCTCCCTGTTGGGACTCCTGGAGCATCGTCTTGTCCTGGATGGCAGCACGGCCCAGGACAGCAGTGGGTTAACATGGACCCTGGCTCTGAGGCCACACAGCCCCAGCGAACACCTGCGCTCTGTGACTTCAGCAGACCTCCTGCCCTGGAGCTAGGCTTGGGGAGGAGGGGCGAACGTGAGCCAGGTGCCCTGAGGCCACCGAGGTCCACAGCTTTGGTGTCTCAAGACTATGTCCTTCGTCCAGCTTTCAGCTTGTGCTTTTCCATCACCCTTGGCCAACTCTCGTGGACTTGCCTCTGGTCACAAGGGCCAGAGCGGGTGCTGGAGGGGATGTGGGAGTGGTCTGGAAGGGAGACGAGCCTTGTGCGGTGAAGGGCTGCTGACGCACAGCTGGAGGTGGGGTTAGGGACCAGATAGCCAGCGGTGGCTCCCCTGGACCCCTCTCTCGTTTTGACTCTCAGACTTCAAAACCTTTTAAAGCTTTTGTATAAATATCCCCTTGATTTAAGCTGCAACTGTTCTTAGGATAAACAGAAACAGTATCATTATCTCAGTGAGACTGGTATATTAAAATACATAGATTTGTATATATGTTACTGAATAATATAAATATGCAGTATTTGTTAAATAGATGTGCATATACATGTATTGCTGTTCAGTTGCTAAATCATGTCCAGCTCTTTGCTACCCCATGGACTGCAGCAGGACAGGTTTCCTTGCCCTTCACTGCCCCCCAGAGTTCGCCCAAGTTCATGCCCATCAACTCACTGATGCCATCCAGCTGTCTCGTCCTCTGTCCTCCCCTTCTTCTTCTGCCTTCTATTTTCACCAACATCAGGGTCTTTTCCAATGAGTTGCTTCTTTTCATCAGGTGGCCAAAGTATTGGAGCTTCAGCTTCAGCATCTGTCCTTCCAATGAATATTCAGGGTTGGTTTTCTTTAGGATTAACTGGCTTGATCCTTGCAGTCCAAAGGACTCTCAAGAGTTTTCTCCAGCATCACAGTTCAAAGGTATCAATTATTTAGCACTCAACCTTCTTTATGGTCCAAATCTCACATCCATGCATGACTGTTGGGAAAGCCATGGCTTTTACTATGCAGACTTTTATCGGCAAAGTTATGTCTCTGCTTTTTAATATGCTGTCTAGGTCTATCATAGTTTTTCTTCCAAGGAGCAAGCATCTTTTAGATATTAAAGGATAATATATAGAGATAGATAAATAAATTATATGGTACATACAGTTCCCTATAGTTCATTTATGTTTTCTGTTATTTTTGAAAGCCTGTTGTTCTTGCTTCATGGGTAAAGCACCTTCCTCAGTCCCTTCAAGGACACCGTGTAAACATGAATACCCCCGAGTTGGGGTATCTTGCCTTTTCCTCTCTGTTCCATGAGATCCACAGTCACTGTTTGTCTCGTGTTTGCAGCTGACTTTGCTCTTTCTCACTGCAGACCTGCTCAGGTGTCTGGGTCCTGGTGCCCACTCAGACTCTAGATAGCCAGCGGTGGCTCCCTTGACCCCTCTCTCGTTTTGACTCTCAGACTTCAAAACCTTTTAAAGCTTTTGTATAAATATCCCCTTGATTTAAGCTGCAACTGTTCTTAGGATAAACAGAAACAGTATCATTATCTCAGTGAGACTGGTATATTAAAATACATAGATTTGTATATATGTTACTGAATAATATAAATATGCAGTATTTGTTAAATAGATGTGCATATACATGTATTGCTGTTCAGTTGCTAAATCATGTCCAGCTCTTTGCTACCCCATGGACTGCAGCAGGACAGGTTTCCTTGCCCTTCACTGCCCCCCAGAGTTCGCCCAAGTTCATGCCCATCAACTCACTGATGCCATCCAGCTGTCTCGTCCTCTGTCCCCCCCTTCTTCTTCTGCCTTCTATTTTCACCAACATCAGGGTCTTTTCCAATGAGTTGCTTCTTTTCATCAGGTGGCCAAAGTATTGGAGCTTCAGCTTCAGCATCTGTCCTTCCAATGAATATTCAGGGTTGGTTTTCTTTAGGATTAACTGGCTTGATCCTTGCAGTCCAAAGGACTCTCAAGAGTTTTCTCCAGCATCACAGTTCAAAGGTATCAATTATTTAGCACTCAACCTTCTTTATGGTCCAAATCTCACATCCATGCATGACTGTTGGGAAAGCCATGGCTTTTACTATGCAGACTTTTATCGGCAAAGTTATGTCTCTGCTTTTTAATATGCTGTCTAGGTCTATCATAGTTTTTCTTCCAAGGAGCAAGCATCTTTTAGATATTAAAGGATAATATATAGAGATAGATAAATAAATTATATGGTACATACAGTTCCCTATAGTTCATTTATGTTTTCTGTTATTTTTGAAAGCCTGTTGTTCTTGCTTCATGGGTAAAGCACCTTCCTCAGTCCCTTCAAGGACACCGTGTAAACATGAATACCCCCGAGTTGGGGTATCTTGCCTTTTCCTCTCTGTTCCATGAGATCCACAGTCACTGTTTGTCTCGTGTTTGCAGCTGACTTTGCTCTTTCTCACTGCAGACCTGCTCGGGTGTCTGGGTCCTGGTGCCCACTCAGACTCTAGAATCCCTGGAAGAAGAAAGAGTCCTGCAGCTTCTGGGCACAGCTTTCCCTGGAGACTGTGTGTGACTGTTCCGGGAGCCCAGCCTTGGGTAGTGGGCTCCAGTGAGTGGCTGAGGTGGGGGCTCTGTGGGCTCCTCAAATGGCTGGGATGGAGGGCTGTGCTCTGGAACCGAACCCCCGCCCCAGCTGCCTCGGCTTTCACCAAATCCCATGTCCACTTTCTTGTTTATCTGCTGGTTTGTTTCTCTGTTGTGTGATGGCTGTGCACCGAGGGGACAGATGGACAAACCCACTTATCTTCTCCTGTGGATGGTGGTTCATTCATCTGTGTGGACATTTCATCAGCCATTCAACATTTATTAAGCATCTATTTTGTGCCAATCACACAGTCAATGGAAAGTAGGTTTAAAGATTAAAAGGCGTGGCTTCTGTTTTCAGGGAGCTCACAGCTATGAAACGAGTTATTTAAAGTCGGTGTGCGGGGTTGGAAATATGGCTCACGTATTTTCACACAGAGAGGGACGTGAGGTCTTTTCTCTGGGCGGCGCTCTGAGTGCAGGCATTGCAGAAGGGAGCAGTGGCGATCACGACGGTGGAGGAGGGAAAGTGTCTTCAGGCAGAGAGGGAAACGGGTTCCAGCAAACAGAAATACTCCTGGCAGAGGCGCAAACCCTGGGAGCGTGGTCAGTTGGACAGGCCCATAGCCCAGCCAGGTGCAGGGAAGGAACAGTCCAAGTCGGGAGGTGAGTTTGGCCAAAGGGGTCAGGTGATGCCCACTGACCACCGGTGCCCAGGTAGGTACGTGGCTTTTACCTTATGGAGTTCACCTTCCAAGAAGGAGCGATGCATCAGCCAATGGTGTTAATAAAGAGATGAGAGGTGGACAGAGCACGGGGCAGGGCAAGGATGCTCTGCTCGGCACAGAGGGTCACGGACAGCCTGAGAGGGGATGGGCCCCAAGTCCGCTCTGTGCCGACGCAGCAGAGGCATGGTCCTCCATCGTGTGCTTGTGCTGGGAGGCGTTCAGGGCAGCAGGAGTCCTGGAGAACAACGTTATGACAGGAGGCGTGGGTTGGATTCTGTCCTGCAGAGGATAGGGTGCTGTGGGAGGTCCACACTCAGATTTACAGCAGAAATGAGGGTTTCCAGACCAATAATTCTGATTCTCGCTGACAGAGAGCTGACTCTGGTGGGAACCAGCCCCTTTGAACTGAGGCAGGGCAAACCTAAGGTAAGAACCTTCATGTGAGAGTCGCCGAAGTGAAGGATCCGCTCTTACCAGATGCTTCATGGCAAGTGTAGGATTGGATGGTTGTTTTTTAAATTTTTAATACCTTTAAGAGAGAGAGTCAGTAAGAATGCAAGGCCCTTGGAAAACGTCTACTCCGCCCTCAGCCAGAGCCAGTCCTGGCCCGGAAGGTGCCCGGTGGAACAGACAGGGCACAGAGGCGCTCCATCTCTCCTCCCGTCTTTCCGTGCACCTGCCCGTGTCGTGACAGTAGGTGTGTGTGCGGGGACGGGTTGGCTGTTTGATGGCCTTGGCGGAGGAATTGCTCTTTCAGGTGATGGGTGGTTTATGTGAGGCTGAACCAGATCAGATTGTACAGCTGCTGGGACAAATCAACTCGCGAGCACGGAGCTGGGTTTTCTCCGGGAGCACACAAACCCGCGGTCCCCAGCCTGTATTTTTGTTAAAGGTTATGTTTGCCTTAAACTAATTAAAGCCATTTGTATCCAGTGACTGGAATAACTTCTCTTTTGAAAGTAAAGAAAATAACTTGGAAAAAGGAGTGGGCCCAGCCAGGTGCAGGAAGGAACAGTCCAAGTCGGGAGGTGAGTTTGGCCAAAGGGGTCAGGTGATGCCCACTGACCACCGGTGCCCAGGTAGGTACGTGGCTTTTACCTTATGGAGTTCACCTTCCAAGAAGGAGCGATGCATCAGCCAATGGTGTTAATAAAGAGATGAGAGGTGGACAGAGCACGGGGCAGGGCAAGGATGCTCTGCTCGGCACAGAGGGTCACGGACAGCCTGAGAGGGGATGGGCCCCAAGTCCGCTCTGTGCCGACGCAGCAGAGGCATGGTCCTCCATCGTGTGCTTGTGCTGGGAGGCGTTCAGGGCAGCAGGAGTCCTGGAGAACAACGTTATGACAGGAGGCGTGGGTTGGATTCTGTCCTGCAGAGGATAGGGTGCTGTGGGAGGTCCACACTCAGATTTACAGCAGAAATGAGGGTTTCCAGACCAATAATTCTGATTCTCGCTGACAGAGAGCTGACTCTGGTGGGAACCAGCCCCTTTGAACTGAGGCAGGGCAAACCTAAGGTAAGAACCTTCATGTGAGAGTCGCCGAAGTGAAGGATCCGCTCTTACCAGATGCTTCATGGCAAGTGTAGGATTGGATGGTTGTTTTTAAATTTTAATACCTTTAAGAGAGAGAGTCAGTAAGAATGCAAGGCCCTTGGAAAACGTCTACTCCGCCCTCAGCCAGAGCCAGTCCTGGCCCGGAAGGTGCCCGGTGGAACAGACAGGGCACAGAGGCGCTCCATCTCTCCTCCCGTCTTTCCGTGCACCTGCCCGTGTCGTGACAGTAGGTGTGTGTGCGGGGACGGGTTGGCTGTTTGATGGCCTTGGCGGAGGAATTGCTCTTTCAGGTGATGGGTGGTTTATGTGAGGCTGAACCAGATCAGATTGTACAGCTGCTGGGACAAATCAACTCGCGAGCACGGAGCTGGGTTTTCTCCGGGAGCACACAAACCCGCGGTCCCCAGCCTGTATTTTTGTTAAAGGTTATGTTTGCCTTAAACTAATTAAAGCCATTTGTATCCAGTGACTGGAATAACTTCTCTTTTGAAAGTAAAGAAAATAACTGAAAGGAGTGGGTTCCAAAAAAAGTCCAAGTTAATTTCATCAACTGCCATGGAGCTGCACTATTAATTTTATTACATCTAAGTGTGAAGATAAATCAGCCTGGCGAGGGCTGTGCGTTCCTGTAGATTAGCCTGCAGAAGCCAGGCTGCCTCAGCAGGAGCTCTTTGGAGACCAGCCGGCCCGGCCCGCGAAGGCTGGAGCGGTGAGTGTGCACATCCAAGGCGACCTCCATCGGACTGCCCGCGCTTCTGCCCACCTCTCTGGAAACCGCCTTCGGCGTGCGTCGGGCAGAGCTGTTGGGGACATAGGGACACTTCTGTGCGTGGGCGTGTGCCCTTGTGATTATCTGCTTGTTTAAATCATGCAGGTGGGTTAGGTTAGGGTGCACGTGTCCCACATCGTGATTTATCTCTTAAGAGAATTTTTAAAAATAGACGTTCATTCCCTTTAAAGGATATACTTAATGAGGCCCTCCCAGTGCCCGCCTTCCAGCTAGATGCAGGGAGCAGAAGG
>JAIOJX010000005.1:177823260-177848260 GCA_022376925.1 Tragulus kanchil | reverse complement strand
AACACATATGTAATAGTAAGTGAAATACAGATTCTAAGGCCAGGCATTCAATTTGATTTCACATATATGGGAAGCAAAGCCAGGGGAGCCCGGAGGCAGGGATGCTGCAGGGTGAGGTCAGGACGGAGGTGGGCAAAGCCTCCCGAGGGTCTCCCTGGGCTGCTCCTCTTGTCCCAGAGCCGGGAGGGACTCTAGCCCAGTGCTCACGGGTTCATAGATGTACCGTGAAAGGTGCAAATCTCCGCCACTCTTCCCCGCCTGCGTGGTGGTGTTGGGTCAGATGTAGGTATTATTAGGATCCAGCTACGGAAGAGCTAGCTTTAATGAGACAGATTCACGGGTCCCCAGTCCGCACCTGTCCAGGTGTATGGGTGGCTCTGAGGAAGCCGCCCTGCTCACCACGCTGAGTGCTCAGCGTGGGGACCCCAAGGTGCAGCGCCGGACGTCAAGGCCAGGTGAACAGGACATGTGGGACCTGCCCTGGAAGGATGGCGTTAGAGATGGGGGAAAAAGGTTGGAGATCTCTGGAGCCAGAAGCTGGTCGGGGTGAAAATTTCCAACCGTCCCATGGATAAACCTCTAAGAGGAGGATCAAGTCCTCTCCAAAGGGAAGTTTCTCTCCTCAGATTAAATTCACACCTGAACACATACACGTAAGACGTGCCACAGGGACTTCCTTGCACTGGGGCAGTGGTTCAGAATTCACTTTGCAATGCAGGGGACTTGTGTTCGATTCCTGGGGCAGGAAGATCCCACATACTGATGGGCAACGGAGCCCGTGAGCTGGAACCATGAGCCTGAGTATCCCAGGGCCCGCACACCCAGCTGGAGAGGCTTCATGTGCAACAGTATCCCCAAGCGCTGCAGCCAGGAAAAGGGGCAGCCAGACCAACGAGCTTTCCAAAAGTGCCACATACAAAGGTGTCATAGATACGTGTTCTCTCTGGATGCGTAGATAGATACATTATATTCTCTCAGAATGTATTCTAAGTCAAGTAGTTTCAATATAAATAGTTATGCATATAGAAGATACATGCATATAGGTATATTTTTGGAAAAGGAACTGGCTGCCCACTCTGGTATTCTTGCCTCGAAAAATTCACGGACAGTGGATCCCGGTGAGCTACAGCTCATGGGGTCGCAAAGAGTCAGGCATGACCAAGAGACTGAGCACACACATATATATAGAAACATACTGATAATTACTTTTGACCGAGATTCCATGGAATATATTTTATCAAGATTCCTACTCTATATAGGGAGAAGGAAACGGCAGCCCACTCCAGCATTCTTGCCTGGAAAGTTCCCTGGACAGAGGAGCCAAGCGGGCTATGGCCGACGGGGTTAAGAGAGAGTTGGACACCACCAAGTGACTGGCGCACACGCTCTGCATGGCACATTCTGGGCAGGTCTGCCCGAGTCCCCACGGCCACCTGCAGTCACTGCTCTCACATGCTCACCAAAGCCCGCTGGGGAATAGTTCTCTTCCTTGCTCAAATGACATGAACTATTTCCATCAAAGAAGATAACACGACACTCTTACCACATGACTCCATCAATGAGAAACTAGTTAACAAGTGTTGATGGCTCCGTGACGGCTGGAAATTAGAGGCTGCACAGGACGCTCAAATGTCCTGAAGAATGAGGGCGCATACATGAAAGAAACCTAACAAGATTTTCCAGATTTGACCACAGTTCTAAATGGACATGACATTTCCAAGAAGCTAGGAAGCTGAAAGGCATTGTCTAAACTATCAATTAAAGAGAAAACAGAAAAAAATGTTTAATCTACCATGCTAAAGGAAAGGCTGACTCATTTTTCTATATCAAAAAGGGTTTGCAAAATCATGTTAGATGAAGAATCATTTGAAGAGTCCACAGTGAAACATGGAGTAAAAATAAAGAGGATTGTATGCGTGTTAGGCAGCAAATGCATGACTCCGCGTTGGAGATGTGCGATGCTCCTGGCATTGGTCATTGCTTTCAGATTCCGTAGTTTGTGCTTTCTCTTTAAGATCCCCTGGAGAAGAAAGGACAGGCTACCCACTCCGGTATTCTTGGGTGTCCCTGGTGGCTCAGATAGTAAAGAATCTGCCTGTAATGCCGGAGACCTGTGCTTGATCCCTGGATTGGGAAGATCCCCTGGAGAAGGGAAAAGCCACCCACACCAGTGCTCTTGCCTGGAGACTCCCATGGCTCGTCCAGGGGTCGCAGAGAGTAGGATACGACTCAGCGACGTTCACATTCACCTGTCATTATACACATGCATTTTTGTATCTAACTTACATTTGTCCTTTCATTGTCTTCCTCAAAGGTTCCCCTTTTCCTTCCCCATCAGCAGGGCCTGGCAGGTGAAGGAGCAGCCCGGAAAGGACACCTCTCTTCCTAGGGTTAAGAACGACACGCGACTCAGCTGACGTGACTTGTTGGTCCAGACCAGTGGACCCACGTGAAGATGAGGAAGTAATGAAAGGAAGGACCGGGACTGCTGGCCCAATGAGGTCCAAGAGACGAGCTGGCGACCAAGCGTGCGATCCAGAATGCCGGACCAGGGCACATGTCAGGTCTCGGTAATGCCAGGGGGGCCGAGCTTGGCGACCTAAGGCGTGCGACCTAGGCGCGGATCAGGGCACGACACTCTTACCACATGACTCCATCAATGAGAAACTAGTTAACAAGTGTTGATGGCTCCGTGACGGCTGGAAATTAGAGGCTGCACAGGACGCTCAAATGTCCTGAAGAATGAGGGCGCATACATGAAAGAAACCTAACAAGATTTTCCAGATTTGACCACAGTTCTAAATGGACATGACATTTCCAAGAAGCTAGGAAGCTGAAAGGCATTGTCTAAACTATCAATTAAAGAGAAAACAGAAAAAAATGTTTAATCTACCATGCTAAAGGAAAGGCTGACTCATTTTTCTATATCAAAAAGGGTTTGCAAAATCATGTTAGATGAAGAATCATTTGAAGAGTCCACAGTGAAACATGGAGTAAAAATAAAGAGGATTGTATGCGTGTTAGGCAGCAAATGCATGACTCCGCGTTGGAGATGTGCGATGCTCCTGGCATTGGTCATTGCTTTCAGATTCCGTAGTTTGTGCTTTCTCTTTAAGATCCCCTGGAGAAGAAAGGACAGGCTACCCACTCCGGTATTCTTGGGTGTCCCTGGTGGCTCAGATAGTAAAGAATCTGCCTGTAATGCCGGAGACCTGTGCTTGATCCCTGGATTGGGAAGATCCCCTGGAGAAGGGAAAAGCCACCCACACCAGTGCTCTTGCCTGGAGACTCCCATGGCTCGTCCAGGGGTCGCAGAGAGTAGGATACGACTCAGCGACGTTCACATTCACCTGTCATTATACACATGCATTTTTGTATCTAACTTACATTTGTCCTTTCATTGTCTTCCTCAAAGGTTCCCCTTTTCCTTCCCCATCAGCAGGGCCTGGCAGGTGAAGGAGCAGCCCGGAAAGGACACCTCTCTTCCTAGGGTTAAGAACGACACGCGACTCAGCTGACGTGACTTGTTGGTCCAGACCAGTGGACCCACGTGAAGATGAGAAGGAAGTAATGAAAGGAAGGACCGGGGACTGCTGGCCCAATGAGGTCCAAGAGACGAGCTGGCGACCAAGACGTGCGATCCAGAATGACGCGGACCAGGGCACATGTCAGGTCTCGGTAATGCCAGGTTCTGTGGTGGGTCTGGGTCTGGGGGACTGCGTGTAGGGGGGATGGTGCTGAGGTGAGGACACGGCGTGAGGACCAGGCGTTCCCATGGCTCGTTCACAGGGACCTAGGTCGCCTTGGATTCATGTGGGCATTCTGGCCAAGGACAACATTGTCCAAAGGTCTTCAGGGTGAATAAGGAAGAGCGAAGCTTTTCTCAAGGAAACAGAAGACTTGAAAGAAAGACAGCAGAAGTAGCACGAAGGCCTGTACTATCATATGTGAAGAAAATAGCTACAGTCATTGCTCTGTGAGAAAAGGGGATCCTGCAGGGGTGCTGTGTGATGGTCGGGAGGGGTGGGATGGGGGGATGTACATATGACTAATCTGGGAACATACATATCTGTAAACAACAAAACTCTGTAAAACTTAAAAGTAAAATAAAAGTTTAAAAAAAAGAAAGCAAGCAAGAAAGACAGTGTTCGGATGCCCTTGTCTTAGGAAGACAGTGAGAGGCCTGCCCCGAAGTGCTGCACACTCTCCTTGACTCTGGAGCAGCAGTGAAGGGTCGCGGGAGACGCTTGGCACTCGGTCACACTCCCCTGCCCTGTTCCAAGCCCAGCCCCAGTGGCGGAGACGCCCGCGCGCAGTGGGGGCACTGGGTACCCAGACCACCCCGCAGCCCCCGAGCCCCGGGCGGCCCAGAGCCAGGGCTGCAGAGGACGGGGCTTCCTCGTCACAGGCCGCCCTGAAAGCGGAGCCCCGCGGGCTGGGTGCTTTAACACGCGCACAGGGACCAGCACTTCACATCGGACCCGCTCTTGAGAAAAGATCAAAATCCGAGTACCGCCCTGCGCTGTGCACAGTGGGGTGCTGCTGGAGGTGCTGCCCCCGAGCACGCAACAGCGGACGTGCACTGGTCTCGTGGCTCCAGGCCTTCCTCTGCTCAAAAGGAGAGACACCTCGCCTCCCAACAGGAATTAGGAACCCTCCACGTTAAAGCACAAGCTCTCTTCTCTGAGATGTCACTTTTTATCTGCTCTACTGGAAAGAGCCTCCTTGCTCGGTGAAGTGATGAAGGGTTTCCGCCCACCCATCCCCTCAGCGATGTCCTGTGAAACCCCTGGAGCGTCACAAATGGGCTAACGAGCCCATCCTCCTTTGGGTTGCACCCCACGGAGTTAATCTGTGGGGCTGTCACAGGAAGGACGCCCTTCAGCGGGCCCAGCGGGTGCGAGGGGACGATGATCAGGGACAATGGCAGCATTTTCAAAGACTCGTGCCCCGTGTGTGGATGCCTCAGCATGAAGAGCCGCTGTGGGAGCTTCCCTCTGCTGTCGGGGGGCCGGGTCCCCTCTCCACGCCCTTCCGCTGAAGCCGCTCTCGTCTGATTCTCCGAAGCAGCACCTCACTAAACGACAGAAATGCAGCACAGTGCAAAGACTGCAACATAGTGCAGGAAAGCTGCGTGTTCCTCGCAGTGAGGCAAGCCACAGCGTAAATTTTTTACATTTTACTGACAGCCACATTAAAAAAATGGACAGACAAAATGAATTTCAGTTGTATTTTATTTAATCCAATGTATCAAAAGTACTACTGTTAAAATGTGTCCAGCTTGGCAAACTGGGGTCACACTCTCCTTGACTCTGGAGCAGCAGTGAAGGGTCGCGGGAGACGCTTGGCACTCGGTCACACTCCCTGCCCTGTTCCAAGCCCAGCCCCAGTGGCGGAGACGCCCAGCGCAGTGGGGGCACTGGGTACCAGACCACCCCGCAGCCCCCGAGCCCCGGGCGGCCCAGAGCCAGGGCTGCAGAGGACGGGGCTTCCTCGTCACAGGCCGCCCTGAAAGCGGAGCCCCGCGGGCTGGGTGCTTTAACACGCGCACAGGGACCAGCACTTCACATCGGACCCGCTCTTGAGAAAAGATCAAAATCCGAGTACCGCCCTGCGCTGTGCACAGTGGGGTGCTGCTGGAGGTGCTGCCCCCGAGCACGCAACAGCGGACGTGCACTGGTCTCGTGGCTCCAGGCCTTCCTCTGCTCAAAAGGAGAGACACCTCGCCTCCCAACAGGAATTAGGAACCCTCCACGTTAAAGCACAAGCTCTCTTCTCTGAGATGTCACTTTTTATCTGCTCTACTGGAAAGAGCCTCCTTGCTCGGTGAAGTGATGAAGGGTTTCCGCCCACCCATCCCCTCAGCGATGTCCTGTGAAACCCCTGGAGCGTCACAAATGGGCTAACGAGCCCATCCTCCTTTGGGTTGCACCCCACGGAGTTAATCTGTGGGGCTGTCACAGGAAGGACGCCCTTCAGCGGGCCCAGCGGGTGCGAGGGGACGATGATCAGGGACAATGGCAGCATTTTCAAAGACTCGTGCCCCGTGTGTGGATGCCTCAGCATGAAGAGCCGCTGTGGGAGCTTCCCTCTGCTGTCGGGGGGCCGGGTCCCCTCTCCACGCCCTTCCGCTGAAGCCGCTCTCGTCTGATTCTCCGAAGCAGCACCTCACTAAACGACAGAAATGCAGCACAGTGCAAAGACTGCAACATAGTGCAGGAAAGCTGCGTGTTCCTCGCAGTGAGGCAAGCCACAGCGTAAATTTTTTACATTTTACTGACAGCCACATTAAAAAAATGGACAGACAAAATGAATTTCAGTTGTATTTTATTTAATCCAATGTATCAAAAGTACTACTGTTAAAATGTGTCCAGTTGCTGTGTCCAGCCTTGGCAACCCCATGGCCTGCAGCACACCAGGCCTCCCTGTCCTCCGCTACCTCCCGGACGGAGCTCAAGCCCATGCCATTGCCTCACTGACACCATCCAACCATCTCACCCTCTGCTGCCCTCTTCTCCTTTACTTTCCATCTTTCCCAGCACCGGGATCTTTTCCAGTGCGTTGACTCTTGGCATGAAGTGGCCAGAGTATTGGAGCGTCAGCTTTAGCCTCAGTCCTTCCAATGAACATTCAGGGCTGACTTTCTCTAGGACTGACTGGTTTGATCTGCTTGCAGTCCAAAGTCTTCTCAAGAATCTTCTCCAGCCCCACAATTAAAAACCAACAGTTCCTCAGTGCTCAGCATTCTTTATGGTCCAACTTTCACATCTGTACCCGGCTACTGGAAAAACCACGTCGACTATATGGAAGTTTGTCGGAAAGATGATGTCTCTGCTTTTTAATATGCTGTCTTTTAATTTCAGAACAGAGGCGGCAGTCGTTCAGCCATCAAACAGTGTCCCAGTGCTTCCTAGACAGAGTCACGTGACAACCTGACTCGAGTCTTTTGAGCAGCAGGTGTGCATTCTCCTTGCTTGACGCCTTGCCGTAAATGGCTGAACCTCCCTTCCCGCAACCCCATGCCAGGTTTGTGAAGGCTTGCCTCATTCTATTATTACATGTTTCAAAGAGTCTAGTGGATTCCACGTAACAATCTGAATCCGCTGATTGAATGGCATGCAGGGCTTGGAATAAGAGTGTTTATCGCTTGAAATTTTGGGTGCATGAAGAGCCGCTGTGGGAGCTTCCCTCTGCTGTCGGGGCCGGGTCCCTCTCCACGCCCTTCCGCTGAAGCCGCTCTCGTCTGATTCTCCGAGCAGCACCTCACTAAACGACAGAAATGCAGCACAGTGCAAAGACTGCAACATAGTGCAGGAAAGCTGCGTGTTCCTCGCAGTGAGGCAAGCCACAGCGTAAATTTTTTACATTTTACTGACAGCCACATTAAAAAAATGGACAGACAAAATGAATTTCAGTTGTATTTTATTTAATCCAATGTATCAAAAGTACTACTGTTAAAATGTGTCCAGTTGCTGTGTCCAGCCTTGGCAACCCCATGGCCTGCAGCACACCAGGCCTCCCTGTCCTCCGCTACCTCCCGGACGGAGCTCAAGCCCATGCCATTGCCTCACTGACACCATCCAACCATCTCACCCTCTGCTGCCCTCTTCTCCTTTACTTTCCATCTTTCCCAGCACCGGGATCTTTTCCAGTGCGTTGACTCTTGGCATGAAGTGGCCAGAGTATTGGAGCGTCAGCTTTAGCCTCAGTCCTTCCAATGAACATTCAGGGCTGACTTTCTCTAGGACTGACTGGTTTGATCTGCTTGCAGTCCAAAGTCTTCTCAAGAATCTTCTCCAGCCCCACAATTAAAAACCAACAGTTCCTCAGTGCTCAGCATTCTTTATGGTCCAACTTTCACATCTGTACCCGGCTACTGGAAAAACCACGTCGACTATATGGAAGTTTGTCGGAAAGATGATGTCTCTGCTTTTTAATATGCTGTCTTTTAATTTCAGAACAGAGGCGGCAGTCGTTCAGCCATCAAACAGTGTCCCAGTGCTTCCTAGACAGAGTCACGTGACAACCTGACTCGAGTCTTTTGAGCAGCAGGTGTGCATTCTCCTTGCTTGACGCCTTGCCGTAAATGGCTGAACCTCCCTTCCCGCAACCCCATGCCAGGTTTGTGAAGGCTTGCCTCATTCTATTATTACATGTTTCAAAGAGTCTAGTGGATTCCACGTAACAATCTGAGCATCCGCTGATTGAATGGCATGCGCAGGGCTTGGAATAAGAGTGTTTATCTTTGTCATTTAGGAAGAATGTTCTGGACCCAACCCCTCTGCCATCACTGAGCACAGGAATCCAAGTACCTGCATCCCTGGAGACAGAACCTGGCTGGTGCAACCCAGACGTCTGGCGGGGTGGGTGGGATCAGCAGAGAGACCAGAGGGAACAGCCTTCAGCCAAACTGCCTTCAGCACAGACTCCAGCAGCCGGCTCAGGCGGGTCTGCTGTACAGCCAGCCGCTGGCTGCACACTTGAGGGTTTCATGACCCTTTCCATTTCATGAATTCTCTAGAAGGACTCAGGGAACTCCAGAAAGCCTTATACTTATGATTCAGTTTTATTATAGATAATTTTATTTATTACCAGGATCCGCCTCATGAAGGGATGGTTGGGGAGGGACACCATGCTCCCTTATCCTTCTAGGTGCTCCTGGCTGGCCTAACAATTGCATTGACAGGGGACAGATTAACAGGAGAAAGTCAAGCAAAACTTTAATAACATTTAAACATGGGAGAGACACAGGAAGACCAGGTAATGCTTCAAAATGGCCAAAGCCCTCAGGTCAAATACCATCTTCAGACAAGACAGAAGAGGAGGTTGAAAACAGTGGTTTGGGACCTCAAAGGGGGGCTGCTTCGTCCATGGGATTCTCCAGCCAAGCATACTGGGGTGGGCTGCCGTTGCCTGCTTCAGGGGGTCTTCCCAGCTCAGGGGTTGAACCTGGGTCTCCTGCGTTGTGGGTGGGCTCTACCAACTGAGCCAACACTGAAGACAGTCACAGCAGGGAGGAGCGCAACTGACATGGAGGTGAAAATTTAAAAAGCACAGCTTTTGTGTCCCATTGTCTCTCGAAGGCCCGGCAAACATTTGTTTATTAAACCTTTGCTTTTCCAGGAGCTACCTAGTTAGCATAAGCTC
Source organism: Tragulus kanchil (assembly GCA_022376925.1). Lineage (NCBI taxonomy): Eukaryota > Metazoa > Chordata > Mammalia > Artiodactyla > Tragulidae > Tragulus > Tragulus kanchil. Next base: position 177,839,113 of record JAIOJX010000005.1, on the reverse strand, counting down.
GGATGTGGCCACCATGAATAACAAAGACATCTACTCCTATCACCACTCAGGAAACTCAGAGTTTAGAAGCTCCCTCCCATCACCTGGGGATAAAGGCTGGATGCATTATTTATTATGCATGTCAGTTATTCAAAATGCATTGGAAATGGAGTTCTTGTTCACTGCCATTTCTAGTAAATCAAGAATGATTACGTTCTCAGTTCTCTCTAAGATTATGAAATAAACGTTCTACATAGCCACACACGTTCTGTATGCTTTCAGAGTGCGTTCCCGCAGTGCCTGGGAGGGCACAGGTCCCATACCATAGTAGAGGGAGAGACGGTCAGACCACTTCATCAGACAGAAATAAGAAAAGGGCAAGGATTCACATATATAGTTGTTTGAAACACAAAAATTATCATGATACAAACACTTGTGAGCCTAAGCACAGTGATTTTCTCAAGTTGTCTAAACTGGTACCCAGTAAGTGAGCATCACATCACAGGTAAAGAAAACGGTGTTTTTCCATAGATTAGTGGATAAGATAATGAGCCCTGTGGTTTCCTGTTTGTATGCCCTGTGACCGTAACACAAGAAATGAAAAGCAGGAAAGACTTTGTATCAGAAACCTGCAGATTCTTACTGGAGTTTAGAATCTATTTTTCTATTTTGCGAAGTCACATTAAAAAAAAAAATCCCTCCATTAGAGGCTTTCAGACCTTGTGACCTTGATGATTTAATTACCCTGAGAAGTATCTAAGTGCCTCCTTAGATACTTTATTTTCATCCTAAGGCCTCTATCAAACCACTTCCAGTACGAAACTCTAGTTTTTGTGTGTGTGTGTGTGTGAGACACAGCTCTTCCTGGTTTATAACTTTCGGTTTTGAGGGAAAGTAAGGAAGTTACTTTCCTGACGTGCTGCTGGCGAGAGGCCCATCTTCAAGGGAGCCTCCCTTGCCACGTGAACAGCCTTCAGAAGAAGACGCCAGCGTCCTGCGCCTCGGGGCTACTGGGTGCACCCGTCTCACTTGGGATTTGTATGACCTGCTGTGTCCAGTGACCTCACTAACGAGTGGCTTCATTTCCAAGCCTGGGATGTGACCTGGCAGAGTGGCTGCAGGAAGGGGCCGCCCTCTCGGGCCCGACAGTGAGCTTCTGCCTGACGCTCAGCAAGGAGAGGTCCAGGAAGACACACGAGCCGACAAAGCAGGAGACTTTACAGGCAAGGGGTGCCTGGGCGGAGAGCAGCAGGGTCGGGGAGCCCGGGACGACGGCCTCTGTGGCCCCCAGGCTCAAGGTCGTGGTGATGGGTTAGTTTCTGGGGGCTCTCTGGGCAGTCCTCTGGCAAGGCCCATAGCTGGTCTGAGTCAGCGCCCTTCCTGGTGGGGGAACATCTCTCATCCAAGGCGGAGCCCAGCGTGAAGGACCCTGGGAGGCGGGCAGCTCACATTATGGACGGTGTCTCCGCCCCTCTTGGTCCCTCCCCAGCTCCTAAAATTTTGACAGAAATAAGAAAAGGGCAAGGATTCACATATATAGTTGTTTGAAACACAAAAATTATCATGATACAAACACTTGTGAGCCTAAGCACAGTGATTTTCTCAAGTTGTCTAAACTGGTACCCAGTAAGTGAGCATCACATCACAGGTAAAGAAAACGGTGTTTTTCCATAGATTAGTGGATAAGATAATGAGCCCTGTGGTTTCCTGTTTGTATGCCCTGTGACCGTAACACAAGAAATGAAAAGCAGGAAAGACTTTGTATCAGAAACCTGCAGATTCTTACTGGAGTTTAGAATCTATTTTTCTATTTTGCGAAGTCACATTAAAAAAAAAAATCCCTCCATTAGAGGCTTTCAGACCTTGTGACCTTGATGATTTAATTACCCTGAGAAGTATCTAAGTGCCTCCTTAGATACTTTATTTTCATCCTAAGGCCTCTATCAAACCACTTCCAGTACGAAACTCTAGTTTTTGTGTGTGTGTGTGTGTGAGACACAGCTCTTCCTGGTTTATAACTTTCGGTTTTGAGGGAAAGTAAGGAAGTTACTTTCCTGACGTGCTGCTGGCGAGAGGCCCATCTTCAAGGGAGCCTCCCTTGCCACGTGAACAGCCTTCAGAAGAAGACGCCAGCGTCCTGCGCCTCGGGGCTACTGGGTGCACCCGTCTCACTTGGGATTTGTATGACCTGCTGTGTCCAGTGACCTCACTAACGAGTGGCTTCATTTCCAAGCCTGGGATGTGACCTGGCAGAGTGGCTGCAGGAAGGGGCCGCCCTCTCGGGCCCGACAGTGAGCTTCTGCCTGACGCTCAGCAAGGAGAGGTCCAGGAAGACACACGAGCCGACAAAGCAGGAGACTTTACAGGCAAGGGGTGCCTGGGCGGAGAGCAGCAGGGTCGGGGAGCCCGGGACGACGGCCTCTCTGTGGCCCCCAGGCTCAAGGTCGTGGTGATGGGTTAGTTTCTGGGGGCTCTCTGGGCAGTCCTCTGGCAAGGCCCATAGCTGGTCTGAGTCAGCGCCCTTCCTGGTGGGGGAACATCTCTCATCCAAGGCGGAGCCCAGCGTGAAGGACCCTGGGAGGCGGGCAGCTCACATTATGGACGGTGTCTCCGCCCCTCTTGGTCCCTCCCCAGCTCTCCCAGTCAGTTTTTGGTGGCAGCACCCTGTTCCTTATCGAGCCTTCCTGTCGTGAGATCGCTCGGGCAAGCGATCATCATCAGGCATGGCCAAGGCAGGTGGACTCGGTCAACAGTTCCCTGACAGAATAGGGCAAAACACCAGTGATCACCAGAGTGTCACAGCCTCTAACAGGCAGCAGCCAGAATTAAAAACAAAACATAAAAACCACTCTGCCATAACCGATGATTTTCTCTGACATTTCTTTTAACATGATTGAGGTGAGCAAAGAAAGGAAGGCAGAGCTAAGAGAAAATGTCCGTGGGATTTACTTTTGTCCCTGAGAGGTGTGGGGGTCAAAGGGCACAGAGCTTCTTATCAGGCTGCTGACAGCAGACACTAAGCGGGGCTTGTTTCTGCACATCTGTGTAAGTACATCCAGGAGTATGAATCGTTTCAGAGGAGAGCTGCTCTTTTTGGAAAAGACGGCAATTTGAGCAAAATGCAAGTTGGCCCCAAGGCAGCGGCTTGGGCTTCGAGTGGAGGAAGGAGAGAGAAGCACCTCTCGGTTGAATGGCACCGCCCTTTCGGAAGGGCTGTGGGTCACGGGACACCCCGGCAGGCGTCCCCTCTTCACGCACAGAGACGACTCCACCTGCTTTGCACCGTGTCCACCTGTTACCCAGCACAGGTTCACGTGCCACGGCACAGCGAGGCCAGGCAAGCGGAAGCAGCAGCGCAGGGGCAGAGAAAGCCCTGCGCAGGGCCAGGCGAGGAGAATGGGCAGCCCGTGCTTCAGATGGCCCCCACCACCCTGAGGTCTTGGTGGGAAGCGTGTTTACAAGCGGCATTGCTGGCGAGGGCTGCAGGCGGCGTGAGCTTCCTGACTGTGCAGCGGTGAGCAACAGGGCCGTTTTCCAGGGATCTTGCGCTCAGCCTGAATGCACCATCCTCCCCCTGGGTGGGGGCCTCAGCTCCTGCAGAAGGACTGAGATACCGCTGTGTACCTCCCTTGGGGAGGAAGGAGGACCGGCTTCAATCAGGGTACAACTGTTTCCCGACTCTCCCGGCTTGTCTCGGCGGCCCCTCCTTCCCTGATGAGTGGCTGCTTGAATCTGCCCTTTGGAACTCAGAGAAGGCCTGGGAGGCTGAACGAGGCCTGTTCTCTACAAACAAGAAACAGGGGATACAGAGAGAATCTGTACCTGGAGGGTGCCGCCTGCTCCACGCTCCGCCGTCACGGCGTCTGTGTGCAGCCTGTCCTTGTCTTCTGTCCCTGCCTCTTTTTTAAACTTCAAAGGATGTGCCTATCTTTGAAACTGTGGAAAGTTCTCATTCCAAGAGTAAGTCTGCCTATAATAAAAGCCTTGGCATTCAGCACACACAGCGGAGGCCTCCCGCGTCTGGCGGCCCATCTGGCGGAGCTGCTCTCGGTGGAGGGATCAGCTCCGCGCCGTCCTGTCTCCTCGCCTTCCGTATCAGATTGCGCGCAAACACCATCAATAATCTGGAAAGTGTCTCGTCGACGACCACGGGATTCATCAAATTCACAAGAGATAGGCTTGAATTACTGCCTTTCAAGCGATTTCTGTCAAGAAGTGGAAGTAGGATGTAAGATTTTTCTCCACAGAAATCCTTGTGCTTTTCAGAGTCTGTTCTCAAGTGCTCACTTGAGCCTCACACTCCAGGCTTTGGGGGAGAAGGAGAAGGGCTGGAGCGGGGGGCAGTGGGGCAGGGGAGGCGTAATCCTTGGCGCCACTCCTCGGCGCGCTCTGTGGCCGTGGCGGCAGGGGAGCGGCGTGATGAGAAGCGGTCCCCGCGATGAGGGCACCACGTCCTGCTTCCAAACCTCAGGGCTGTCTCGCCCCTATTTCTGCAAAGAAAACTCCGGAAGGAAACAATGACAGTGTCTTCCCACATCTCTCTGGAAGGGAGCCCGGGGCTTCTTCTGGCTGGGTGGCGTGGATGAATGCTCCCCTGTGCACCTCGCGGAGCCCGCCGCAGCCCCGATGGGCTCAGTCACTCGGCCGTGCCTGCCTCTTCCGCGCCCCCGCCGGCCGTAGCCCGCCAGGTGCTCTCGCTGTGGGATCTCCCAGACAGGAACACTGGAGTGGATGCCGGTTCCTTCTCTAGGGGGTCCTCCCGACCCAGGGATCGAACTCGTGTCTCCTGTCTCAACAGGCAGATTCACCAGCGAGCCCCCGGGGAAGCCCAGGAGGACGGCGCCCCAGCAGGCCGCGTGGCCTGGCGAGCCTGAGCCTCGGGGCCTGCGGGACAGCCTGCGCCGGGCGTCCAGGCCCCCTAGCCTCACACACTCAGACTCGGAACGGAAGCAGCTGGCCTCCGGCCTGTGCCCCAAGGCCAGGTGGGGAGCTTAGATGTCCCCCTCACCTGGCTGCAGTGTATCTTTTAAACTGTGGAAAGTTCTCATTCCAAGAGTAAGTCTGCCTATAATAAAAGCCTTGGCATTCAGCACACACAGCGGAGGCCTCCCGCGTCTGGCGGCCCATCTGGCGGAGCTGCTCTCGGTGGAGGGATCAGCTCCGCGCCGTCCTGTCTCCTCGCCTTCCGTATCAGATTGCGCGCAAACACCATCAATAATCTGGAAAGTGTCTCGTCGACGACCACGGGATTCATCAAATTCACAAGAGATAGGCTTGAATTACTGCCTTTCAAGCGATTTCTGTCAAGAAGTGGAAGTAGGATGTAAGATTTTTCTCCACAGAAATCCTTGTGCTTTTCAGAGTCTGTTCTCAAGTGCTCACTTGAGCCTCACACTCCAGGCTTTGGGGGAGAAGGAGAAGGGCTGGAGCGGGGGGCAGTGGGGCAGGGGAGGCGTAATCCTTGGCGCCACTCCTCGGCGCGCTCTGTGGCCGTGGCGGCAGGGGAGCGGCGTGATGAGAAGCGGTCCCCGCGATGAGGGCACCACGTCCTGCTTCCAAACCTCAGGGCTGTCTCGCCCCTATTTCTGCAAAGAAAACTCCGGAAGGAAACAATGACAGTGTCTTCCCACATCTCTCTGGAAGGGAGCCCGGGGCTTCTTCTGGCTGGGTGGCGTGGATGAATGCTCCCCTGTGCACCTCGCGGAGCCCGCCGCAGCCCCGATGGGCTCAGTCACTCGGCCGTGCCTGCCTCTTCCGCGCCCCCGCCGGCCGTAGCCCGCCAGGTGCTCTCGCTGTGGGATCTCCCAGACAGGAACACTGGAGTGGATGCCGGTTCCTTCTCTAGGGGGTCCTCCCGACCCAGGGATCGAACTCGTGTCTCCTGTCTCAACAGGCAGATTCACCAGCGAGCCCCCGGGGAAGCCCAGGAGGACGGCGCCCCAGCAGGCCGCGTGGCCTGGCGAGCCTGAGCCTCGGGGCCTGCGGGACAGCCTGCGCCGGGCGTCCAGGCCCCCTAGCCTCACACACTCAGACTCGGAACGGAAGCAGCTGGCCTCCGGCCTGTGCCCCAAGGCCAGGTGGGGAGCTTAGATGTCCCCCTCACCTGGCTGCAGTGAGGCCCCTGCCCTACCAGGGAGGCGTCACAGCCAAGCAGGGAGCCAAGCTTTCCTCTCACGGCCATCTCAGGAACGGCCCCCTCCCGGGCGGGGTGTCAGAGGAGCCCGGATGCTTGGGCTTCGAGCAGGTTCACGCCCAGAGGCCAGGAATCTTGATTAAATGTGTCGCTCAGCCCGAGCTGCCCTGCACCCCCGTCGCCTTGTTGAATGAGGTTGCTCGGATCTCCAAGACATTGATTGACGTCAGTCCTGGTTTGAAAATGACCGGCTGTAAAATATCAGCCCTGGAAGCTTCCCTCTAAGTTTCCAACCAGGGCCTCTCCTAGGAGGCGTCTCTCCGGTTCGCGCAGGGGCCTGCCTAGACCCCCTTCCCCGCCGCCCTGGGAGGCGGCGCTCCTGCAGCCCTCCTCCCGGCTCCTGTGCTGCCTGTGGGGTGCACGGGCAGCTCCGGTCCTGTTCTTAGAGCAGAGGCCTGCGTGGCGCTGTGTGTCCCCTGGCTGTCCCAGCCGCAGCGGCTCAGAGGAGCCTTTCCCACCAGCCCCCGAGTCCATCACGGTGGAACTCCATTCACCCTGCGCCAGCAGGGACCCGCAGCCTCAGCCCTGGCCCCTCAGCGTGGCATCCTTCACCTGAGCCATCCCGCCCTGCCTGGGTAGCTGGGCAGGAAGTCGCCATCTGCCCAGGGGCTGGGATGGGCATCCTCAGGGAAGCAGATGTCCTCCTCCGCTGAAGGCCCCCCGCCCCTGGGGGAAGCCCGGTGCAAACCCAGCAGAGGGCCAGGGCGCGGCTGCCCCAGGGGCAAAGGACCGAGTCTCCCCTTCCCTCCTGAACGGTCCCTTGGAAGATTCCAAGAGCCCCATTTCCCCCCGGAAGACAGTGCTTTATTTCTAAGGAGAAAAAATAAAGAAACCAAAATTGTGCTTCAATCCTAAAATAAAATGAATGACACTAAACCAAGAAAGGAAAAAAAACAGTCAGGATAATTAAGATCTATAAATGTGCAATGATGTACGACGAGGTGCAGCGTCTTTCGTCGACAGGGAGAAGAACAGAGCGAGGTGGTTTCCACGGGCGGCGGATGAGGACGTGGCCCGGACTAGAGCGCTTCCCTGGCCACTCAGACTTTGAAACTCAAGCACCCTAGCTCGGCTGCTAGTGTCCAACTCGGCAATTTATGAAAAGGACTCTGGTCTTGTCATTACTATTAGTTTTAGAAAGTGACACATACTTATAAGAAAATAGGAAGAAGAGAGATATTTCTAAAGAGGAAGCGTATTATGAAGACCTGTAATGCCATAACCTAAGGGCAAGCGCTGTTAAATTCATCTGCATTTTCTGCTGGGCTGATGCACATAGATTTACATAATTGAAATTATACTGCATGTGCGATTTTATGTCCTGATTTTTTTCACTTCACATTGTGTAATAAAATTTTTTACATGTCGTTGACAATTTTCAAGAAGTATTTTCATGGTGCTGTAATGATCTGTTGTGTGATTTAGCACAATTAAATGATTCCCTGTGGCTGGACACGTGATGGTTGTGTTTTTTCACTATTATGGATGATATTAAGTTGAGTACCTCTATGAAGAAGTCTTTGGTTGTCAATTTGACGGTTTCTTGGAAACAAATGGGGCAAATGAATCAACAAATCATGTGGCCTTTCCCAGCCTCCAAGGGGAACTCCATTCACCCTGCGCCAGCAGGGACCCGCAGCCTCAGCCCTGGCCCCTCAGCGTGGCATCCTTCACCTGAGCCATCCCGCCCTGCCTGGGTAGCTGGGCAGGAAGTCGCCATCTGCCCAGGGGCTGGGATGGGCATCCTCAGGGAAGCAGATGTCCTCCTCCGCTGAAGGCCCCCCGCCCCTGGGGGAAGCCCGGTGCAAACCCAGCAGAGGGCCAGGGCGCGGCTGCCCCAGGGGCAAAGGACCGAGTCTCCCCTTCCCTCCTGAACGGTCCCTTGGAAGATTCCAAGAGCCCCATTTCCCCCCGGAAGACAGTGCTTTATTTCTAAGGAGAAAAAATAAAGAAACCAAAATTGTGCTTCAATCCTAAAATAAAATGAATGACACTAAACCAAGAAAGGAAAAAAAACAGTCAGGATAATTAAGATCTATAAATGTGCAATGATGTACGACGAGGTGCAGCGTCTTTCGTCGACAGGGAGAAGAACAGAGCGAGGTGGTTTCCACGGGCGGCGGATGAGGACGTGGCCCGGACTAGAGCGCTTCCCTGGCCACTCAGACTTTGAAACTCAAGCACCCTAGCTCGGCTGCTAGTGTCCAACTCGGCAATTTATGAAAAGGACTCTGGTCTTGTCATTACTATTAGTTTTAGAAAGTGACACATACTTATAAGAAAATAGGAAGAAGAGAGATATTTCTAAAGAGGAAGCGTATTATGAAGACCTGTAATGCCATAACCTAAGGGCAAGCGCTGTTAAATTCATCTGCATTTTCTGCTGGGCTGATGCACATAGATTTACATAATTGAAATTATACTGCATGTGCGATTTTATGTCCTGATTTTTTTCACTTCACATTGTGTAATAAAATTTTTTACATGTCGTTGACAATTTTCAAGAAGTATTTTCATGGTGCTGTAATGATCTGTTGTGTGATTTAGCACAATTAAATGATTCCCTGTGGCTGGACATGTGATGGTTGTGTTTTTTCACTATTATGGATGATATTAAGTTGAGTACCTCTATGAAGAAGTCTTTGGTTGTCAATTTGACGGTTTCTTGGAAACAAATGCTAAGAAGAGGAATCACCAAGTCTAAATTATGTGAATCAACAAATCATGTGGCAATTAATCCTCCTGCGGAGGCGCCCGCTCCCTCCGCGCTCCCCCGGCAGGCAGTAACTGTTGCCACTGGTTTTAAACTTTTCTAATTTAGCCAGCACCAAATATCTCACTACCGTGATAAATCGTCTCTCCCTAATCACCAGCAAATTTGAATAATTTTTAAGTCGGCTTATCAATAATCTCCTCGTAAATAGTCTGCTCATTTCCTTCAACCAATTTTCAATTAAGGAAAACAAAAGAAAGACTTTATTAATTTCTCTTGAGTTTTCGTCTCTTAGAAAATTAACTCTTTGCTTGAAATGTTTGGAGACACTCTCTTCCCTAACTCCTGTCACCGGTTATAAATCAACTCTTTTCAAATCCAAAACTCTAGTCAAATCCAAAAGAAGATCTTGTGATTTCTCTTATTGTTGACATGCTTAAAAAAGAAAAGGAAGTAGATTGAAAACCTATACTATCATATGTGAAAAAAATAGCTATTGTCATTGCACTGTGAGAAAAGGGGATCCTGCAGGGGTGCTGTGCGATGGCCTGGGGGGGTGGAATGAGGGGAATATGCATATGACTAATCTGGTATCGTGCATATCTGTAAACAACAAAACTCTGTAAAAGTAAAAAGTAAAATAAAAGTTAAAAAAAAAGAAACATAAAACAAGACATTTCTGCTCCTTCAGGTATCAGGTCATAATTTTCTTCTTTTTCCTTCCTCAGCCCTCCATGTCTGCATGTAGTTTTGGTACAATCATGGACTGAAAGAACCCAAAGCCTGCCCCGCTTTATTTTTCATGATAAGAACCGCCTTGGTAGATTGCACTGACCAGTCCTCCCTCTCTGACTGATCATCAGTAGTTCCCTGATTAAATGTGAAGCCCCCAACCCAGCCGGGCCCATCCGTGGAAGGTGCTGCATTCCTCCTGAGGCATCGTGCTGCTCCCGGCTCTACAGGATGGCAGGGTCTGGATTTTCCAGAACAGGCTCAGCTGTTCTCACCTCCTGAGTGTTCACGTACGTTCCTCTGGATAACCGCGTGTAAGCAACTGTAAAGGGTGGGCATCTGAGAATCCCCTGTGCGGCCCTCCTCCTGGGCTGGACTGGCACTTTCGCAACCCAGCCTCAACCACACGGGGGCGGAATACTGGAGGCAGAGAGGACGGCAGACCACCTGGGCCAGTGGCTGAGCTGTTCCCCGCTCCAGACCTCCGGCTTTGCTGCCTGCCCCTGTCCTGCCCCCGAGGGTCCCGTCCTTGGCGACTCTCATGGTGACTAGGGTTGTTGATGTACAGGGACCCTCCCCACCACACACACAAGGACCTGAGCCCCCCAGGGCCGTGGGGAGCCAGTCACCATGCCTGGTGAAGGTGGTCCGGAGTTTGTGGGGCCAGGCTTGAGCACGGCGTTTACAGGCAAGGCCTCCCAGGGTGCAGGTGCTCGTGACCAACCTCTGCTGCTTGAGCTGCTTGAGAGACGGATCCTGAGTGGTGCTCTCTGAGGGCCAGATCGCAGGCTGAACATTTTCCTTGCTCAGACAATGCACTGCATGAGTCAGGATGAGGAAGCTGGGCTGAGGAAACGCATGTCTGATACAGAAGGTGACAGGAGTGGCTATGAGCAGATGAAGGCTTGTGAGGAAGTGATAACTGTGTGGGTCCTGGAAGCGTGCATGTTCAGAGAAACCTGCGGGCACTCTGGTCAGCCGAGAAGAGCACACTTCCTCTGTGTGTGTCTTCTAGTAATAACAGAAACATGATAAAATCCGTGCTTATTGGAAGACAAATAGGAGCCGTTGGTTTTTAAAAAAATAGGAAAAAAGACTGTATTCTGCATACATCTTTAACTTAGTTCACAAAAGGAAAATTCAGGCTTGACCAGTGATTATTCCATGAACAAATTTTCTTGAAAGTTTTAAATGCTGACATTCTGAGAGAAACACAGTCCGAAGCAAGAGGGGCTGTTTGCCATTGTGTGTAAACAACTGAAAACAACACAAGATTCGACTTTGAACTCCACAGGGCAAGGACTGGGACATACCTTCAGCCACTTGTCCCCAGTTAGATTCGACTTGTTGCGGAACAGGCTCAGCTGTTCTCACCTCCTGAGTGTTCACGTACGTTCCTCTGGATAACCGCGTGTAAGCAACTGTAAAGGGTGGGCATCTGAGAATCCCCTGTGCGGCCCTCCTCCTGGGCTGGACTGGCACTTTCGCAACCCAGCCTCAACCACACGGGGGCGGAATACTGGAGGCAGAGAGGACGGCAGACCACCTGGGCCAGTGGCTGAGCTGTTCCCCGCTCCAGACCTCCGGCTTTGCTGCCTGCCCCTGTCCTGCCCCCGAGGGTCCCGTCCTTGGCGACTCTCATGGTGACTAGGGTTGTTGATGTACAGGGACCCTCCCCACCACACACACAAGGACCTGAGCCCCCCAGGGCCGTGGGGAGCCAGTCACCATGCCTGGTGAAGGTGGTCCGGAGTTTGTGGGGCCAGGCTTGAGCACGGCGTTTACAGGCAAGGCCTCCCAGGGTGCAGGTGCTCGTGACCAACCTCTGCTGCTTGAGCTGCTTGAGAGACGGATCCTGAGTGGTGCTCTCTGAGGGCCAGATCGCAGGCTGAACATTTTCCTTGCTCAGACAATGCACTGCATGAGTCAGGATGAGGAAGCTGGGCTGAGGAAACGCATGTCTGATACAGAAGGTGACAGGAGTGGCTATGAGCAGATGAAGGCTTGTGAGGAAGTGATAACTGTGTGGGTCCTGGAAGCGTGCATGTTCAGAGAAACCTGCGGGCACTCTGGTCAGCCGAGAAGAGCACACTTCCTCTGTGTGTGTCTTCTAGTAATAACAGAAACATGATAAAATCCGTGCTTATTGGAAGACAAATAGGAGCCGTTGGTTTTTAAAAAAATAGGAAAAAAGACTGTATTCTGCATACATCTTTAACTTAGTTCACAAAAGGAAAATTCAGGCTTGACCAGTGATTATTCCATGAACAAATTTTCTTGAAAGTTTTAAATGCTGACATTCTGAGAGAAACACAGTCCGAAGCAAGAGGGGCTGTTTGCCATTGTGTGTAAACAACTGAAAACAACACAAGATTCGACTTTGAACTCCACAGGGCAAGGACTGGGACATACCTTCAGCCACTTGTCCCCAGTTCCAGGCACTAACTTTGCGGCTGTTGTTCAGTTGCTAACTCACGTCCGACTCTGTGTGACCTCAAGGAAGGCAGCGCGCCGGCTGCTCTGTCCTGTAGTGCCTCCCGGAGTCTCATGTCCATTGAGTCGGTGGTGCCATCCAACCACCTTACTGCCTGTCACCCTCTGCTCCTCCTGCCCTCGATCAGTTGATTTGCAATGTTGTGTCAGGTTCAGGTGTACAGCAAAGTGAACTATCCCTATATATGTGTGTGCATGTGTGTGTGCGTGTGTGTGTCTGCATCCCTTCCCAGGGTCTTTTCCCACATGAGTTATTACAAACTATTGGGTTATTACAACATATTATTACAGTTTCCCGTGCTCTTCAGTAGGGCCTTGTTGTTTGTCTATTTTACACATAGCTTGTAAAGGAGCGTAACCCTGACCCGTCAGAGCATTCGGTCGGTGCTCAGATCCAAGGGCACAGTAGGTGCTCGTCTGACGCCTGGCTTGCGCAGGCTTGCGGGGCTCGGCGCGCGGCTCCTTCCTCTCCCGGGAGGGCTCCCAGGAGCTCGTCCTCTCCCGCCCGAGGGTTCTGGCTGCCACAGACGGGGGCACCCCATGCACGCGGTCTCTGCTCCTACCACCTCCTCTTCCTCTCTGCCTGTCAGCCCAAGCCCCGAATGCACAGTTCCTGGGGCAGGATCGGCCCCGTCTCAGAGGAGGCAGAGCAGGTGAAGCAGACACCGCCGTTCTCCCTGGATTTCACACCGGGGTCTCCGAGGGCCCTGCACTTGGAGACAGCTGTGCATGAAACTTCATGCTGGGTGTGTGACTTCTACAAACCCCAGGACCACGCCAGATCAAAGCAGCAACAACCAAGATGCTCAGTTCGGTAGGAATCAATGCCAATTGATTGCTAATGTCAATATCCTTGACATGATAAAATGTCTGCCAGTCTCAAAGCCAGGCTGGTTCCTGAAAAGAAAGCGTGGCACAGTGACCGGACCACCGTCCCCGTGTCCGCTGCAGGCACGCGCCAAAGCCATCAGACAGGAGGAAACAGTGCAGGGACAAGAAAGCCTTCCTGATCCAGCCGTGTAAGCCCGTCTTTAGAGAACCCGGGAGGATCAGGGACAAAGCTAAAGTTACCCAAGTAGAACTAATACCTACATGAACAAAACCAAAGCAAATTCAGCAAAGTATTATGATATAAAACTAACATGACAAAAGACCGTCTGTGTGTATAAACCATGACTGAATAGTGGGGATGGTAGATTAGGGAGCACCATTTAAATAGAATAAAAGGACGAAAAATATAAACTTAACAAAACTGTGAACTTATCTGAAGAATTCATTTAAATACCCTTAAAAAATAAAACTAGATTTGCCTGAGTAGGAAGGCCTCTTCTCTTTTGGGTGAGACTATTCAAAGTTCTGGAGACAGCAGGTGTCACAGGTTGATGTACACATTCCCTGTGATGCCAGTAAGAATGCTAATACATTTGTTTTGCTGAAACTAAACATGTAGATTCTAAATTTCAAATGAAAGCTAACGCAAAAGATCTTTTAAAAAATTAAAAGAAGAGCAAAGAAGGGAAACTGATTAGATATTAAAATAGGATGAAGTGTCTATGATTAAAATAGTGTAATATTGGGAAATGAATTGGCAGACAATAGAAGAAAATAGAAACCCATAAATAAACTTGACCAATGCGGGAGCATGGCCACCACGCGCCTCCGGACAGGAAACGGCGACAGGACCACGCTGCAGTGTCCTGGGTGGAAACACCATCCTGAGGTTAACCATATGGCATAGTCCTCCGGTTCCAAGTCTGGCGCTGGTCTTCCAAAGCAAAATGGTCCTGAAATACACAGCGCCGGGAAGTGAAGGGAGGAGAGTTCTGGATTTCCGAATGTCCAAAGGGACCTGACCCAAGTAGGGCGTGAAATCGATTGTATCCTGCGAGAGAAAAGTGTGACGCATTTTGATGAATGGAGGAAGCTTGCATGAGGATCGGGAGCTGACGACTGGGAGCTGACGCTGTAGAGTCGACGTGAAAACGCCGTGCGTGTGAGTGGCGATTTGGTTGCCAAGGGTTCTTACTCTTTGGGGACACATGCTGAAGGATTTAGGGGTAAAACGTCAGGGTGTCTGAAATTCACTTTCACGTAATTTGTTAATAGAAGGAGCAGTGTGTGTGTGTTCGGATGAGTGCGTGTAGGAATCTATAACGAGAGCACAGGTGTGGAAAGCCACTGAAACGTAGGAACCTGAGAACTATAGGAGCTTCTGGTTTACAATTTGTGAGCATTTTTATACGTCTCCAAATGTAAAAATAGAAGCTTGGTAATAGACTGATTCTCCTTGCACAGCCAGCCAGCTTCTTTACTCACTAGCGTGAAAGGTGGGTCAGAGCCGATTCTGGTTGGAAAGGATGAAATCTCTCCGAAAAGCAACGTCTCCGCCTACGACCGGCTGGGGCTTGGCATTGCCCCTGGGCCCTGGGGACGTGAAGGTGCAGCGGCTCGGGCACAGGCGGCCAGCCGGCCACGCCCTCCTCCAGTCCCTGCCCTCCGCTTCCTCTCCGGCGGTTTGTCTTCGATGTCCAGGATTTCCGCAAAAACACCCTGTCTCTCCCAAGCTGTATCCTTTAAAATCAGGCTTGTAAGATTGCTCAACTCGAATGTACAAGCTCGTGATCACATTTATACAAGAGCTACATGATGTCCGATGTTTATGTGCTCATTACACAATGTTTTTATAGCAAAATAAAATTCATATATCAAAAGGAAGCAATGCCTTTAATAATTTCCATGCGCAAATGATCTCACGCTTGCGCTTCCCAGCACGTGCGGGGTGTGGCCGCAGGGTGGCCTGGGTCTCGTGCTGCTTGAGACCTCCCGTGGGGCTTTGTCCTCCCCCCGAGCCCCCGCGGTCAGGAGAGCCAGGCCCTGCCATGGCGCCGCCTGCGTCTGGGCCCGCAGTCCAGGTGTGGACAGATCGCCCACCACGTGGCACTGGTCTCTCCTTTCCTCACACACGCACCCCTGTGCACACACAGACACACGTGTGCCCACGTAGCTCAGACCGCACAGCCGTCCCTACAGCACCGCACTGCCTGAGCGTGAGCCCGCAGCCCAGCCCACGGCCCCACAGCCGGCTGCTCTGAGTCCTGGGCGCCCACACAGCTCCGGTGGCCTCTTCCCTGAGCTCCCCTCTGCCCACCCTGCCTGGCCACCCCTGCCGCCTGAGAGTGACGATCAGCAGGGACAGCGATGACCCTGGCCGCAGGAGAGCGCCTGTGCGTGACACTCCAGCACAGGGCGTGCCTCAGGGCCCTGGCGGACGTGTGCCCTGGGATGGCCTTGGCCTCCAGGGCCCTTGCTGGAGGGCAGGTGGGGTACGTGTCCCTGCACCGGGCTCTGGGGCCCCTCTAGGACAGCACCAGGCCGTCTACAGCACGGGAGGGAGGGGTCCATAGACAGGCACCCAGGCGGCTTTGGGGGGGCAGGACTGAGCTCCCTCCTGCACAGGAACCCCACCTTCAGGTCACTCCCTAGCCCCCCACCCCGACGTCATTTCCTTCCCAAGCCGACCCCAAGCTCCTTTCTTCAGATCTCCGCAGCCCGCTTCTGTCCCGCTGGCCCCGAGGCCCCTGAGCACGTCTGCGCAGGGCCCCTCGTCACCGCGGTCCCCGAGCCACCTCCACGAGGGCTCCTGAAGCCGAGCGGCGCACCCCCAGTAGGGCCCTCCAGGCGCAGCTGCACCCCCCACCGCCCCCGCAGGGCTGCGCAGGCACCAAGTGTGGGCAGAGCCGTGG
>JAIOJX010000005.1:177797760-177822760 GCA_022376925.1 Tragulus kanchil | reverse complement strand
TTAAATGCATGCTCTTGTGTTTTTAATTCTCCAATGAATGTCAGGCCCAAACCCCTGGGCCTGGGCCTGGCCCCAGTGAAAGCAGCACCAGAGCTCGCTCTCCCTCTCTGCACTCCACGACCTCTCTTGTGTGGTCCCAGGGGTGCTGTGTAACTTGCAGGCCTGGTAAGTAGTAAATTCTATCTTTTTTTTTCTTTTGGTGGGGGTGGGGTGGGGAGGGAGGGGAGCAGGCGGGCCACTTCTATTGGTCTTTCATTTGTCTATTTTCATCCATCTTTGTTCTTTTGGCCCGTGTGGGCCTCCCATCGCAGTGGCCTCTGTTGTCGCAGAGCACTGACTCTGGGCGCATGCGCTCCAGAGCTCCGGCTCGGTAATTGGACACATCGGTCCAGCCGCTCCGCGGCACGTGGGATCTTCCCAGGCCAGGGCTCGAACTGGCGCCCCTTGCACTACAAGGCGGTGTCCCCATCCACTGGACCACCAGGGAAGCCCAGTAAATTCTATCTTTCAGAGTTTCCTAATGGCTGTTGCTGAAGGGCGCCTTGCAGTCACAATGAGGACCACAAGGGCTTGCTCCGGCCACAGGGCCGGCGGCCGACAGACTGAGACCTGCACACAGGGGACGCTTCATGAGGAAAGCCCCTGCTGGCCCCAGGCCTGCCTTAGCTGGAGAACAGACCACACTGCTGCACACTCTGGGTTCAGTCGCCTCAAGTAGCTGGTCACAGTCCACCCAGGGTGGGCACTGAGTCCCACTCCAGCTGGAGCTTAGGAGTTGGAGCCTAGTTCACAGTTTAAGGATATTTACGGATCCAGAGAAGCAGGTCTGTGGCAGCATCTGCCACACCGTATTCCTCGTTAGTTGTTGCTGTGGCTCAGTCACTTGGCTGCGTCTGACTCTGTGACCCCATGGACTGCAGCTCACCACATCTCCCTGTGCTCCATCGTCTCCTGGGGTTTGTTCAAACCCATGTCCACTGATTCAGTGAGGCCATCCAACCCTCACAGCCCCTTCTCTTCCTGCCCCAGTCCTCCCCAGCATCAGGGTCTTTTCCAGTGACCTGGCTCTTCGCATCAGGTGGCCAAAGTATGGAAGCTTCAGCTTCAGCATCAGGCCTTCCAATAACTATTCAGGGTTGGCTTCTTTTAGGAGTGACTGGTGTGATCTCCCTGCTGTCCAAGGCACTCTCAAGAGTCTTCTCCAGCACCACAGCTCAAAGGCATCAATTCTTCAGCACACAGTCCGCTTTATGGTCCATCGCTACCCTTACAAAACCTTTAGACTCATTAGAAAATATATTTATTATTGATACCTGAATATATTTTGTTCTCTATTGGGAGGACCTTATGTTTCCTATTGATGTAACAATGTGATGCAGTAAAGGAGAATATTGATTAATTCCAGTTTTCTTAGGAGAAGCTCAATATTCTAAATATATAATGTCATGCAATCTTTCACCTTTTAAGTGCTCTGATGTGGCAGGACCTTCCCATTATCTAGAAATACAGTAGCAAACAGACAAAGCCCCTAATTAACTTATGTTCTAGTCAGGAAGACAAATAACAAACAGTCAAACACATAGATGAAGTTTTAGGAGAGTGATAAGTTCTAGAAAATAAACCTAATGGACGAGGAGCTGGAGCCTGAGCGGGGGCGGGCCGCTGCAAGAGTCGAGTGCAGCATCACTAAAGAAAGGGAATCTTTCGTCCAAAACCCGACACAGCTCTCTTCTGTTCAACTCCGTCACTTTGCCACCAAAGTAAACGTGGCTGGGTCCATGTAATATTAGACAGATTTCCACCCAACCTCCAGAAATGAAATACTTCTTATCTGATACAAACAGCCTCGTAGTCTACAGAGTGAACGTGTTAGTCGCTCAGTCATGTCCAGCTTTTTGCAACCCCGTGGACTGCAGCCCTCCAGGCTCCCCTGTCCACAGGATTCTCCAGGCAAGAATACTGGAGTGGGTAGCCATGCCCTTCTCCAGGGGATCTTCGCAACCCAAGGATTGAACCTGGGTCTCCTGCACTGCAGGCAGATTCTTTACCACTGAGCTACCGGGAAATCCCTTTGCACAGGTTATGATCCGTCACAGACAGCCGTCCACCACGCTCTGTCTCAGCAGCCCCCTCCCAGGGCCCCAGCCACGACGCTCCACACAACACACAGCAGCAGCCGTAGATCCAAACACGACAGCCACAGACTAGACGTATTCCCTTCTGTGGTCAGACGTGAGAGTGGCTGTCATCCGTCGGTGCATCCAACATGATACTCGGGTTTCTACAGAAAAAAAGTGAAGCAAGAAAAGGAACTCGTCAGGCCTGAGAAAGATCAAGTGCATTCGTCAACATAGCAGACGTAAGAGAGTTTGCAAAGCTTTCAAATGAATAGGAGAGTTCATCAAGCTTATTAGACATGAGAAACAATGTAGAGATCAAACGTCCTCCTAGACACAGCAACGTTCATAAAAAAGCGTCGTTTTAAAGAACATCCTACCATCTACCAGCACAGACAGTGGACAGTGGAGGAGCTAACAGCAAACTTAACAAAAAGCAACTCAATGTAAAAAAACGTAAAGCTCTTTTTAAATAACATAAAAGTCAGCTTACATAATCAGAGATACACTTCTAGACAAACTAATACTAAAAATTCATATGCAAATATAAAGTGGAAACATTCTAAAACCATGCAAAATTACAGAGGGAGGGTTTGAACTAAGACTTATTATAAAGTTCTGGTTCTTAAAATCCTGCAATAGATGAAGTTTTAAGATTCAAAACTGCCAGAAATGACATCACTGGGTCTTCGTCCAAAACCCGACACAGCTCTCTTCTGTTCAACTCCGTCACTTTGCCACCAAAGTAAACGTGGCTGGGTCCATGTAATATTAGACAGATTTCCACCCAACCTCCAGAAATGAAATACTTCTTATCTGATACAAACAGCCTCGTAGTCTACAGAGTGAACGTGTTAGTCGCTCAGTCATGTCCAGCTTTTTGCAACCCCGTGGACTGCAGCCCTCCAGGCTCCCCTGTCCACAGGATTCTCCAGGCAAGAATACTGGAGTGGGTAGCCATGCCCTTCTCCAGGGGATCTTCGCAACCCAAGGATTGAACCTGGGTCTCCTGCACTGCAGGCAGATTCTTTACCACTGAGCTACCGGGAAATCCCTTTGCACAGGTTATGATCCGTCACAGACAGCCGTCCACCACGCTCTGTCTCAGCAGCCCCCTCCCAGGGCCCCAGCCACGACGCTCCACACAACACACAGCAGCAGCCGTAGATCCAAACACGACAGCCACAGACTAGACGTATTCCCTTCTGTGGTCAGACGTGAGAGTGGCTGTCATCCGTCGGTGCATCCAACATGATACTCGGGTTTCTACAGAAAAAAAGTGAAGCAAGAAAAGGAACTCGTCAGGCCTGAGAAAGATCAAGTGCATTCGTCAACATAGCAGACGTAAGAGAGTTTGCAAAGCTTTCAAATGAATAGGAGAGTTCATCAAGCTTATTAGACATGAGAAACAATGTAGAGATCAAACGTCCTCCTAGACACAGCAACGTTCATAAAAAAGCGTCGTTTTAAAGAACATCCTACCATCTACCAGCACAGACAGTGGACAGTGGAGGAGCTAACAGCAAACTTAACAAAAAGCAACTCAATGTAAAAAAACGTAAAGCTCTTTTTAAATAACATAAAAGTCAGCTTACATAATCAGAGATACACTTCTAGACAAACTAATACTAAAAATTCATATGCAAATATAAAGTGGAAACATTCTAAAACCATGCAAAATTACAGAGGGAGGGTTTGAATACTAAGACTTATTATAAAGTTCTGGTTCTTAAAATCCTGCAATAGTGCTGCAGGACATAGCACACAGACCCCAGAGACATTACGCGGTCCAGAAACAGATGCCTTTGTCTCTGACCAGGAAGACTTTGCAAATGAGTGGGGAGTGGACACACTATCCAAGACACGCTGCTATATATAGAATCCATGAAGCAGCAGGAGCTGCTGTAAAGCACAGGGAACTACCCTCAGTGTCTCGTAATAACCGACAGCGGGAAAGAATCTGGAAAGAATAATTATGTATATAGATGTACAACTAAGTCAGTCTGATGTACACCTGCAAACTGTAGATCAATTATATGTCAATATTTTTTCTGAAAAAAGACAATTAACTGTTGAGTTCATGGTGGAGAGACAATTGGTAAAATAAATGCTATGAAATTCAAGACTGCAAAAAGTAAAAGTTCAAGACTTTTGCTAGAAAAACTTTAGAATACATTATGATTTGGGAAAGGGAGAATTAAAATCTTGCCTTGGAAGATATGATATGTGAAGCAAAGAGATGCGTCACAGACTGAGAGAAGATGTTTATGACGTAGGATAATGTATAAATCCGGAATAAACAACTTCTACAAATGAATATGTTTTACAAAAGAAAACCAATCCGAAAGGAAAAATGGGCAAATAACATTACAGAATATTAATGTGATAAAAAAGCTGAAGACCTAGGAACATGAAATGATTCGCAATCTTATCAGCAATTAGAGAAAAGTATTTAATAAAATAAACCCAAAAAAGTCGGCGGGCCCTCACCAACGAGCTCTCCGGTCTGGCCGTGCGAGAGCTAAGGAGGCGGTGAAGCCAGGATGGAGAGGCTATAAAGTCTTGACACAGCAACGTTCATAAAAAAGCGTCGTTTTAAAGAACATCCTACCATCTACCAGCACAGACAGTGGACAGTGGAGGAGCTAACAGCAAACTTAACAAAAAGCAACTCAATGTAAAAAAACGTAAAGCTCTTTTTAAATAACATAAAAGTCAGCTTACATAATCAGAGATACACTTCTAGACAAACTAATACTAAAAATTCATATGCAAATATAAAGTGGAAACATTCTAAAACCATGCAAAATTACAGAGGGAGGGTTTGAATACTAAGACTTATTATAAAGTTCTGGTTCTTAAAATCCTGCAATAGTGCTGCAGGACATAGCACACAGACCCCAGAGACATTACGCGGTCCAGAAACAGATGCCTTTGTCTCTGACCAGGAAGACTTTGCAAATGAGTGGGGAGTGGACACACTATCCAAGACACGCTGCTATATATAGAATCCATGAAGCAGCAGGAGCTGCTGTAAAGCACAGGGAACTACCCTCAGTGTCTCGTAATAACCGACAGCGGGAAAGAATCTGGAAAGAATAATTATGTATATAGATGTACAACTAAGTCAGTCTGATGTACACCTGCAAACTGTAGATCAATTATATGTCAATATTTTTTCTGAAAAAAGACAATTAACTGTTGAGTTCATGGTGGAGAGACAATTGGTAAAATAAATGCTATGAAATTCAAGACTGCAAAAAGTAAAAGTTCAAGACTTTTGCTAGAAAAACTTTAGAATACATTATGATTTGGGAAAGGGAGAATTAAAATCTTGCCTTGGAAGATATGATATGTGAAGCAAAGAGATGCGTCACAGACTGAGAGAAGATGTTTATGACGTAGGATAATGTATAAATCCGGAATAAACAACTTCTACAAATGAATATGTTTTACAAAAGAAAACCAATCCGAAAGGAAAAATGGGCAAATAACATTACAGAATATTAATGTGATAAAAAAGCTGAAGACCTAGGAACATGAAATGATTCGCAATCTTATCAGCAATTAGAGAAAAGTATTTAATAAAATAAACCCAAAAAAGTCGGCGGGCCCTCACCAACGAGCTCTCCGGTCTGGCCGTGCCGAGAGCTAAGGAGGCGGTGAAGCCAGGATGGAGAGGCTGCAGCTTAAACGGGTGCAACCAGCGGACAGTCTTTCATAAGCTAGAGATTCAAATGCCCTGGATCCTGCAGTCTTACTCTGGGGCCTACATTTTAAAAACATTCAGAAATACGCCAGACATTCATATGTGAAGACATTTAAAACACCAGTGTACAGAAGATGAAGGAAGGTAACTTACCTACTCTATCAGGAAGATAAAGAAGTATGTTTCTTTTTTATTTTTGCTGCAGTATGCAGCATGTAGGTCTAGTTTCCTGACCGGGGATTAAACCTTGCCTCCTGCATTGGAATTGTCTTAACCACTGGACCACTAGGGAAGTCCAAAAAATTTATTTTCATATGTGGGAAAACTGTATGGCGTTTAAATGAATGAGTTGCATGTGTCAAAACGGGTAAATACAAAATAAAATGGTGATTGGAATTGGATCTTCAGAACGGCTGGGCGGCATGTGGTGTTTCCTCTTCCCTCTCTGGCTGGCCGGCTGCACGGAGTCCACGAGCCAGGACCCCGTCCCCTGACGCTGGACCCAGAGTGTGTCCATCTGGTCCACGTCCAGCATGGGAAGCACGGCTCTCCCCTACATGCCTCCACAATGTGCGCCCTGGCTCATGTTAGGAAAAAAAAGACACAGAACCCAGGTCTCCCCAAACACATGCCCAGAGCGGGGCGGCTGGAGAAGGGATACATCGTCATGTAAAGAACTAAGCTTACGGGTGAACGTCCTCTCTGTGTCAGGGCGTTTGGGAGGGAAGCGGACAAGCCGACATCGGGGTGTAGTGTCTCTGAACAGCGGCAAGCGTTTGGCGCAGGAAGCTCCACTGGCAGGGCGGCCTTTTGTTCCAGCCTTGCTGTCCTTTCCCTAGGTCTAGCTGCAGATGCAGCGGCCACAAAGCCCGCCCCGCTGCCTGCGGGCGGCTGCCTCCCTCCTGCCCACCGCACTGGTTTAACACGCCGGCTGGACCACAGTCTGATGGGACCGCTCCGTAACGAGTCACCAGGCAAGAGGGTTTCTAGCTTCCTCAGGGACAGGCTGAAAATGCGCAAAGGCAGTGAGGGTCCCTGGACCCCCTGAGATGGGTTCTAGTCAGCTTCTTCCTGGGGGGTTGCCTCCAGGAAGCACCTACAGCGCCCACTGGAGCGGAGGGGCGGGCAGCCACCCCAGGGCCGTGCTGCAGGGACCGTAGCCGAGTCGGCTGCAGGCGGTGGGTGAGATGCTGTCTCTGGCCCCGGCCCCAGTGGGCCCCGGGCCACTGCTCCCTTTGCTGCAGCCCTGAGCCCTCGCAGCACGGAGGAGGGGCTCGCCTATTGTCCTGGAGTCCCCAGGGTGGTCCAGCCAGCCAGAGCACCCACTGCACATTGAAGCCACACCTCCCATGTCCTCAGAAAGGCCCACGAGGAGGGGCTTGTATAATTCGTCACCCACAGGTACTTCGGACAAGAAAGAGGAGCAAAAGTTATGCTGAGCGAGCAGGTATCTTCTGGGGCTGCTTGCTGGGGCCCAGACGGATGACTTCTCTACTCGTACGGGGCTTGGCCCAGCCTGCTCTGCCCCAGAGGTACCAGCTGCGACCCCCAATGTGTGGGAGAGGGGCCCTCGCAGGGCATCGGGAAGCCAGCCTGCTCCGGTGACAACTGGCATGTCACAGGCCCCCGTGGAAAGCAGAGCACCTTATGGCAGCCCAGGACTCTGGAGGTCAGGAACCAGGTGTGGCTCACCTGTGGAAGGGGCTTCTGGCTGCTGTGACGACCAAGGGTCCTTGGCGGCTCCCTGCCCTCCGCCTGAGGGGCGCTCCAGGAGTGAGCAGGGCTGCAGCGGCACCGAGTGCCGGGGGACCCGTGGCCTGAGTCCCCGGAGGAGCAGGCTGGAGGGGGAGCCGCGTGTCCAGCCACCGACCCACATCGGCCAGCTCAGCAGACGGGGCGCGTCCCCCCGTCCCGCCTCTCCTGGGTGCGGGGCCGCACCTCACCCTGAAAGGAGATGCTAATGGTCCTAGCGGCTGCGTCTTGGAGGCGTCCCTCGGCTGCGGGTACCTTCCAGGTTGTGCTGTGACTCTGCGCGCCCCAGGGCCTGGGCTGTATCAGCGACTCCGCGTCGCAGCCGAGAGAACCGGGGCCGACAAGACTAAACGGGCCTCCTTCCCTGCTCCCCAGCGATTGCCTCCCACGGTTGCAAACAGCCTGCATGCAGACCAGGCTGGACGGCCAAGGGCGCAGGGCCCCGGGCTGTCTCTCCGTCCCTGGGAGACTCTCTGCACCTGCTCTGAGGCGGGCCGGGCTCTGCGTCTCAGGTTCAGGGTCATCAGGCTGAGAAGGTCCTCGATGCACTTAAACACGCTGTGGGTGTTCTCCTGTGAAGGTCACGTCTATTCAGAACGAGTTCACACACAGCAAAATCCATCCTCAAATGCATGTATGTATACGTACCAGCTTTTTCCAGGTATAATACAAGGGTACAGCACAGGGATCAAACCCATGCCCCCTGCATCTCCTGCATTGGTAGGTGGATTCTTTTTTTTTTTTTTTAAGATTTATTTATTTATTTTTGGGGGTGGGGTGGGGAGGGAGGGGAGCAGGCGGGCCACTTCTATTGGTCTTTCATTTGTCCATTTTCATCCATCTTCGGTCTCTGGCCCGTGTGGGCCTCCCATCACGGTGACCTCTGTTGTCGCAGAGCGTCGGCTCTGGGCGCATGCGCTCCAGAGCTCCGGCTCGGTGATTGGACACATCGGTCCAGTCGCTCCGCAGCACGTGGGATCTTCCCAGGCCAGGGATCGAACTGACACCCCTTGCCCTGCAAGACAGTGTCCTTACCCACTGGACCACCAAGGAAGCCCGGCAGGTGGATTCTTTACCGCTGAACTAGCTGGGAAGTCATCTTAAGCTTGTAAACTAATTCAGAACAAAATTTTTAAAGGAAGATGGCCAGCCCGCTCTCCTACTTTAATATGTTTGGGGTCTATTTCCATTTCCTGTGGTAGAAAAGGAGAGCGTGAAAGCAAGCATCTTGGAGACCACCCTCCGCCTCTCCTGGGTGCGGGGCCGCACCTCACCCTGAAAGGAGATGCTAATGGTCCTAGCGGCTGCGTCTTGGAGGCGTCCCTCGGCTGCGGGTACCTTCCAGGTTGTGCTGTGACTCTCGCGCCCCAGGGCCTGGGCTGTATCAGCGACTCCGCGTCGCAGCCGAGAGAACCGGGGCCGACAAGACTAAACGGGCCTCCTTCCCTGCTCCCCAGCGATTGCCTCCCACGGTTGCAAACAGCCTGCATGCAGACCAGGCTGGACGGCCAAGGGCGCAGGGCCCCGGGCTGTCTCTCCGTCCCTGGGAGACTCTCTGCACCTGCTCTGAGGCGGGCCGGGCTCTGCGTCTCAGGTTCAGGGTCATCAGGCTGAGAAGGTCCTCGATGCACTTAAACACGCTGTGGGTGTTCTCCTGTGAAGGTCACGTCTATTCAGAACGAGTTCACACACAGCAAAATCCATCCTCAAATGCATGTATGTATACGTACCAGCTTTTTCCAGGTATAATACAAGGGTACAGCACAGGGATCAAACCCATGCCCCCTGCATCTCCTGCATTGGTAGGTGGATTCTTTTTTTTTTTTTTTAAGATTTATTTATTTATTTATTTGGGGGGGTGGTGGGGTGGGGAGGGAGGGGAGCAGGCGGGCCACTTCTATTGGTCTTTCATTTGTCCATTTTCATCCATCTTCGGTCTCTGGCCCGTGTGGGCCTCCCATCACGGTGACCTCTGTTGTCGCAGAGCGTCGGCTCTGGGCGCATGCGCTCCAGAGCTCCGGCTCGGTGATTGGACACATCGGTCCAGTCGCTCCGCAGCACGTGGGATCTTCCCAGGCCAGGGATCGAACTGACACCCCTTGCCCTGCAAGACAGTGTCCTTACCCACTGGACCACCAAGGAAGCCCGGCAGGTGGATTCTTTACCGCTGAACTAGCTGGGAAGTCATCTTAAGCTTGTAAACTAATTCAGAACAAAATTTTTAAAGGAAGATGGCCAGCCCGCTCTCCTACTTTAATATGTTTGGGGTCTATTTCCATTTCCTGTGGTAGAAAAGGAGAGCGTAAGAAAGCAAGCATCTTGGAGACCACCCCTGGTGGTTTGGCGGCTTCTGTGCCTCTTGAGCCTCCAGAGGGAAGCTGCTGTGCCCACACAGAAGAAGGAAGTGCTTAGCGTCGTCTCTGCATCGCTGTGGTCTCATTCCTGAGATGAGCTAATTCCAAAGATTTTGAATATTATTTCAAGACGTCGAACCAGCCTTTCTCATCCACTGCACTTCTGACCAGAGTCTTGCAGACATTGGTTCTGCCGGCTCTGTTTTTCTAGAAGTTCAACTTTTCCATCTGGGAAATAGAAAGGCAGGCAGAGCCTCTCCCGGGTGGCTTCTCCAAGTCCTGCTGATGAATGATGCTGGAGATGTGGCCAGCGGGGACATAAGCTTCTCTGGGGAGCTCGTGGTTCCGGTCAGTTAGTGACCACCACCTGATTATCACAGACAGCAAGTGGGAAAAAAGCTCATTGCCTGACATACAAAGAGGGGGTTTCCCTGGTGGTCCAGGGGTCAAGAATCCACCTTCCAAGGAAGGGGACGTGGGTCCCACCACTGGTCAGGGAACCAACACCCCACATGCCGTGGGACAACTGACACATTGCACTGCCCGAGCCTGCATGCTGCAGTGAAGACCCAAGGTCCCAAGAATAAATGAACAAACATTTTTAAAAGACAAGGGTGAGCAGGTATGATTTTGATGGTTCAGAAGGATGCCTCATCATTTGGTTGGTCGTTGCTTTAATTAATTAATTACTTTTTAAGTTGAAGTGTAGATGATTCACAATGTGGCTTGTTTCAGATAAACACTAAAGTCATCCTGTTAGGTGTATCAGAGCGTTTTTAGAAGGACGCTTCATGATAGATGTAAGCAGGTCACAGAGCCATTTGAAATGCCAACGTCTGAAAACCAAACCCAGAAATCTGGGCTTGAAGGCAAATGAGAGACAGGGCTCCCTGACACAGACCATCTGAGTCACTTTTTTCAGGTATAAACTGGTTTTAATTCAAGGATGAGGGCAAGATATTAGCCAGGAGTGTGATGTTATTGTATTGAAAACAATTTAATACAATAAATATGAATACTAACCTCCCAGTCTGCGAGGATTTAATTAAACTCAATCACTTGACTCCATTTGAAGGCAGCAGGGTGAATGTTTTCAGCTGATAGAACAAACCTAGACAGCGTATTAAAAATAAGAAACATCACTTTGCCAACAAAGGTCTGTGTAGTCACAGCTATGGCTTTTCCAGTAGTCAGGTACAGATGTGAGAGTTGGATCATAAAAGAGGCTGAGCACCAGAAAACTGAGGCCTTTGAACTGTGGTCTGGAGAGGACTCCTAAGCGTCCCTTGGACGGCAAGGAGATCACACCAGTCAGCCCTAAAGAAAATCAACCCTGAACATTCATTGGAAGGAATGATGCTGAAGCTGAAGCTCTAATACTTTGGTCACCTAATGCAAAAAGCCAGCTCGTTGGCAAAGACCCTGAAGCTGGGAGGAATTGAGGGCAGGAGGAGAAGGAAGCGACAGAGCATGCAATGGTTGGATGGCCCCACTGACGCAGCAGACACGAGTTTGAACAGACTCCGGGAGACAGTGCAGGACAGGGAAGCCTGGTGTGCTGCAGTTCACGGGGTCGCAGAGTCAGACACGACTTCGGGACTGAACAACAGACCTTTCCCAGGGGAGTCAGAGTTGGGACTTGACAAGGCAGGGGCTCCTGGTCTCCCGGTCAGCATCTTTCTGGCAGCCCATCTGCTGTGTCCCACAAGAACGTCAGGACCATCCAAGGGGACACACCTCGGCACCTTCGTACCACGACTTGCAAAGGAAGAATTGCCCCATGTCAGTGAGTTGAGAGGGTGGATCAAGAAAAGAGTAGGGACGCAGAGTTCAGTTTGTGGAGAGGGAACACAGAGGCCAGCGTGCGGGCTGTCTGTGGTGGGCCAGGCAGCCAGACGCAGCCAGCGGTCTGATAGGGGAGCAGCAGTGGGCAGAGGCCAGAGACGGCTAGGACCTTTCTCCATGGCAACCTCACCGGCACTTCCCCGAGCCTTGGAGGCCCTGGGAGACCCATTTTAATTCAAGGATGAGGGCAAGATATTAGCCAGGAGTGTGATGTTATTGTATTGAAAACAATTTAATACAATAAATATGAATACTAACCTCCCAGTCTGCGAGGATTTAATTAAACTCAATCACTTGACTCCATTTGAAGGCAGCAGGGTGAATGTTTTCAGCTGATAGAACAAACCTAGACAGCGTATTAAAATAAGAAACATCACTTTGCCAACAAAGGTCTGTGTAGTCACAGCTATGGCTTTTCCAGTAGTCAGGTACAGATGTGAGAGTTGGATCATAAAAGAGGCTGAGCACCAGAAAACTGAGGCCTTTGAACTGTGGTCTGGAGAGGACTCCTAAGCGTCCCTTGGACGGCAAGGAGATCACACCAGTCAGCCCTAAAGAAAATCAACCCTGAACATTCATTGGAAGGAATGATGCTGAAGCTGAAGCTCTAATACTTTGGTCACCTAATGCAAAAAGCCAGCTCGTTGGCAAAGACCCTGAAGCTGGGAGGAATTGAGGGCAGGAGGAGAAGGAAGCGACAGAGCATGCAATGGTTGGATGGCCCCACTGACGCAGCAGACACGAGTTTGAACAGACTCCGGGAGACAGTGCAGGACAGGGAAGCCTGGTGTGCTGCAGTTCACGGGGTCGCAGAGTCAGACACGACTTCGGGACTGAACAACAGACCTTTCCCAGGGGAGTCAGAGTTGGGACTTGACAAGGCAGGGGCTCCTGGTCTCCCGGTCAGCATCTTTCTGGCAGCCCATCTGCTGTGTCCCACAAGAACGTCAGGACCCCTCCAAGGGGACACACCTCGGCACCTTCGTACCACGACTTGCAAAGGAAGAATTGCCCCATGTCAGTGAGTTGAGAGGGTGGATCAAGAAAAGAGTAGGGACGCAGAGTTCAGTTTGTGGAGAGGGAACACAGAGGCCAGCGTGCGGGCTGTCTGTGGTGGGCCAGGCAGCCAGACGCAGCCAGCGGTCTGATAGGGGAGCAGCAGTGGGCAGAGGCCAGAGACGGCTAGGACCTTTCTCCATGGCAACCTCACCGGCACCTCCCCGCGCCTTGGAGGCCCTGGGAGACCCATTTGTGCTGCTGCTGGTTGGCAAACAAGGTGAATTCGCTTTCTCCTAACTCCAAAAGGGAAACATTGTTTGACGTTGTAGAAAACACACCACCTCCTGCTGATTTGTGTGTCTCCTTCGGGGCCTGGCCAGCGTGCAGCAAGCAGACATGTACCATCCAGATGACAAACAGATCACTAAGGCGCGGTAACGCGGGCATTTCCAGCCTCCCCGAGCATCAGGCTGCGTTTCTGAAATAAATTCTGCCTGGAGACGGTGCTCACTCTTTGTATTTATGTAGCTCTTTCACTCCCAAGGTGCTTGTGATGGTGGCGTCTCCTTTCATCCTCGCGGGCTAATGCTTCCTGAGGTCTCCCTGAGCGCGCCAGCCAGAGAAGGACAGACGGATGGTGATTCAGCTGATGTGCGGCTGTCTGCCCCTCCACCGTTCCATCCCTCCGGCCCCAGCCTCCCCGCCCGGCCGTGAGTCAGCAGGAGGAAGTGTGGAAGCATCGGTCCTGAGAACTTAGACGTTCCGCTCTTTTCTGGGAAGTCTTCCAGCCGCCTCACCCCAGGTGGCCCCTCACCACTTCTCCTGTAGCCTCTACCCCTGCCCCCTGCCCCGTCTCACTTTGCATGCCCACAGCCCAGGCACTGAGATCTTGGGACCATCTGTAGGGCCTCCTTCAGGTGCCCCCCAGCCTCTTGTGGCCCTAGAAGAACTCTTGAGGTCTCCTGCCTATCAGCGACCTCCAAACTCACCTTTTGTTACAAGCCTGCCTGCCCACCCCCTGACCGCCTCACACGTTCGCAGCTCTAGGCAGGCGCAGAGCCAGCTCTCCCCGGGAGGGGTGACTCTCGGAGGTGGCGGGTCCCCTCCACGTCGGAAGAATTGCCCCATGTCAGTGAGTTGAGAGGGTGGATCAAGAAAAGAGTAGGGACGCAGAGTTCAGTTTGTGGAGAGGGAACACAGAGGCCAGCGTGCGGGCTGTCTGTGGTGGGCCAGGCAGCCAGACGCAGCCAGCGGTCTGATAGGGGAGCAGCAGTGGGCAGAGGCCAGAGACGGCTAGGACCTTTCTCCATGGCAACCTCACCGGCACCTCCCCGCGCCTTGGAGGCCCTGGGAGACCCATTTGTGCTGCTGCTGGTTGGCAAACAAGGTGAATTCGCTTTCTCCTAACTCCAAAAGGGAAACATTGTTTGACGTTGTAGAAAACACACCACCTCCTGCTGATTTGTGTGTCTCCTTCGGGGCCTGGCCAGCGTGCAGCAAGCAGACATGTACCATCCAGATGACAAACAGATCACTAAGGCGCGGTAACGCGGGCATTTCCAGCCTCCCCGAGCATCAGGCTGCGTTTCTGAAATAAATTCTGCCTGGAGACGGTGCTCACTCTTTGTATTTATGTAGCTCTTTCACTCCCAAGGTGCTTGTGATGGTGGCGTCTCCTTTCATCCTCGCGGGCTAATGCTTCCTGAGGTCTCCCTGGAGCGCGCGCCAGCCAGAGAAGGACAGACGGATGGTGATTCAGCTGATGTGCGGCTGTCTGCCCCTCCACCGTTCCATCCCTCCGGCCCCAGCCTCCCCGCCCGGCCGTGAGTCAGCAGGAGGAAGTGTGGAAGCATCGGTCCTGAGAACTTAGACGTTCCGCTCTTTTCTGGGAAGTCTTCCAGCCGCCTCACCCCAGGTGGCCCCTCACCACTTCTCCTGTAGCCTCTACCCCTGCCCCCTGCCCCGTCTCACTTTGCATGCCCACAGCCCAGGCACTGAGATCTTGGGACCATCTGTAGGGCCTCCTTCAGGTGCCCCCCAGCCTCTTGTGGCCCTAGAAGAACTCTTGAGGTCTCCTGCCTATCAGCGACCTCCAAACTCACCTTTTGTTACAAGCCTGCCTGCCCACCCCCTGACCGCCTCACACGTTCGCAGCTCTAGGCAGGCGCAGAGCCAGCTCTCCCCGGGAGGGGTGACTCTCGGAGGTGGCGGGTCCCCTCCACGTCAGCCTCCTCCCCGACTCCCCCGTTCACGAACACGTTACGGGAGCAGCTCCTTCTGGGTGGGCTGTGACAGGCACTCTGCCGGTTCCTCGGCTCTGCCGTCCTGCCTCCTCTGTGGCTCATCCCCGTGTCCCCCTGTGGTCCCTTTCCTCATCATTCTCTCACCGGGTCTCGTGCTTGCCACGGTCTGCGTGACCCCTGCCCTGCCCTGCGGGGAAAGCGGCGGCGGAGCTGGGAGCTAATGCACAGACTCCAGCACTGCAGCCAAGCCCGGCCTGCAGGAAGGGCACGAGCAGGCCTCCGGCAGCAGCGGTAGGGCCCAGCGGCGACGCGGGCCGGGGGCAGGGCATGGCCGGGGTGAGGCCGCTGGGACAGGTGGGATGTGAGGAGGGCTCTGCGGTACAGAGACTGGCCCTGGGGCTGGACAGAGAGGCCTGCCCTGGCTTTCCCTGATCCTTAAGCTCCTGGTCTGCAAAGTGGGAGCTCATCAGCCCCCGGCCCAGGAGAGGATGGGCTCCATGCGCAGGCTTAGGCTCTCGGTCCTGGCTGACCTTTGTGACCCCACGGACGTAGCCCACCAGGCTCCTCTGTCCATGGGGTTCTCCAGGCAAGGATACTGGAGTGGGCTGCCATTTCATCCTCTAGGAAGGCTGCATGGGTGCTGGGTGCTGGGTCACAGGATGCCAGCTCCCAGGGTGGCCGTGGCCCCGTAACCCGCGTGCAGGAGCGCGGATGTTTCCCATAGCTTGTGACGAGAATCTGCTGAGAGCCCACGACCAGGGCTGTGTCTCAGCACAGCCGCCCCGGCCACAGCGTGACCAGTGGGGCGGTCCTGGTGGAGAGGCAGGGCAGTGACCTGGAGACAGGGCCCCGTCCCGGGCAGGGACGTGAGGGCCCCTCACCACTTCTCCTGTAGCCCTACCCCTGCCCCTGCCCCGTCTCACTTTGCATGCCCACAGCCCAGGCACTGAGTCGGCATGGGCCTCCTTCAGGTGCCCCCCAGCCTCTTGTGGCCCTAGAAGAACTCTTGAGGTCTCCTGCCTATCAGCGACCTCCAAACTCACCTTTTGTTACAAGCCTGCCTGCCCACCCCCTGACCGCCTCACACGTTCGCAGCTCTAGGCAGGCGCAGAGCCAGCTCTCCCCGGGAGGGGTGACTCTCGGAGGTGGCGGGTCCCCTCCACGTCAGCCTCCTCCCCGACTCCCCCGTTCACGAACACGTTACGGGAGCAGCTCCTTCTGGGTGGGCTGTGACAGGCACTCTGCCGGTTCCTCGGCTCTGCCGTCCTGCCTCCTCTGTGGCTCATCCCCGTGTCCCCCTGTGGTCCCTTTCCTCATCATTCTCTCACCGGGTCTCGTGCTTGCCACGGTCTGCGTGACCCCTGCCCTGCCCTGCGGGGAAAGCGGCGGCGGAGCTGGGAGCTAATGCACAGACTCCAGCACTGCAGCCAAGCCCGGCCTGCAGGAAGGGCACGAGCAGGCCTCCGGCAGCAGCGGTAGGGCCCAGCGGCGACGCGGGCCGGGGGCAGGGCATGGCCGGGGTGAGGCCGCTGGGACAGGTGGGATGTGAGGAGGGCTCTGCGGTACAGAGACTGGCCCTGGGGCTGGACAGAGAGGCCTGCCCTGGCTTTCCCTGATCCTTAAGCTCCTGGTCTGCAAAGTGGGAGCTCATCAGCCCCCGGCCCAGGAGAGGATGGGCTCCATGCGCAGGCTTAGGCTCTCGGTCCTGGCTGACCTTTGTGACCCCACGGACGTAGCCCACCAGGCTCCTCTGTCCATGGGGTTCTCCAGGCAAGGATACTGGAGTGGGCTGCCATTTCATCCTCTAGGAAGGCTGCATGGGTGCTGGGTGCTGGGTCACAGGATGCCAGCTCCCAGGGTGGCCGTGGCCCCGTAACCCGCGTGCAGGAGCGCGGATGTTTCCCATAGCTTGTGACGAGAATCTGCTGAGAGCCCACGACCAGGGCTGTGTCTCAGCACAGCCGCCCCGGCCACAGCGTGACCAGTGGGGCGGTCCTGGTGGAGAGGCAGGGCAGTGACCTGGAGACAGGGCCCCGTCCCGGGCAGGGACGTGAGGGCCACGGAGGGCCACTCTGGGGCGGGCATCGGCGGGGCGGGGCTGCTGACTAGTGTGGGGAGTGAAGGAGAGGAGGAGCCAGCGTTCCCATCAGCGTCTGAGTCTTGAAGAACTTCGTGGCTGTAAGGTGAGCTCCGAGATCAGCGCTCTCAGGTGTGGGAGGCAGAGGCAGCCCTGTCCACAGTCCTTCACTGCGAGGCTTGCTGGCTGAAGGTGCTTCCAAGACTGTCCACAAGGGTCACGCGCTCCTCCTGGGAGCGAGGCGTCACCTGGACCCCCCGGGTGGTGGACACTTCCAGCAGTGAGCGCTCTGCTCTGGACAGCAGCGAGGAGGCTGGTGTGTGTGCACACCCACCGCTCACACTGGTGGGATTCAGATGGAGGCGGTGTTCACCGTGGGGCTGCCCCGTGGGTGCTGCCCTGAGCTCAAGGAGCAGCACATCTACCGTAAACCTCAGGAGAGCAGGGCAGTGGCGGCTGTGTGTGTGTGTGTGCACATGTGTTATACAGCCTCAGGAAAGCAGGACAGTGGGAGCCATGAGAGAGGGTGCAATGTGTGTGTTCTACAGACACATGTATGAGTACGCGTCCATGACATTGACACCCCAGACAGCATTCGGTGCCTGTCGGAGTACCGGCATTTCTCCCTCCCTGCTGAGTCGGATGTGAGCGACCATCCCTGTCCTTTGTTCTCGTCACCCAGCATGACTGATTCGAGCAGCCCTGCTCACTGTAACCCCCCGGTAACTGTAAGGGCATCTACTACATCCATCTTTCGAAAGGAAATTACCAAGTGCTTATTTATGGTGAGCCCAGACAGGCCCACACGCTCCCGTCCCCAGAACGTGCCTCAGGAGAGGAGGGGAGCCCTTGGCGGGGCTGCGATTGATCATTCCGGGCTCTCGGCTTCCAGATCCATCTGGTGAGCAGGCAGGACAGGCTGATGGGCAGCTTCGGGTCCTTGTTAACGACCTAGTTAGCAGCTTAATGGAGAGGTGGGAGGCTTGAATGAGAGGGGAGCCTTCCGGCGTTATGTTTAGCTGTCCCTGGATTTATGGGCCTGGAGCTGCTCACCTTCCCTAAGAGTCATCGCTTGTAGTACAGAAAACAGGCTGTTTTCAAAAGCTGCAGGAGACTCTTCGAATGCAAAACAGCTTTTGCATTTCTTTTGACTGATTTATTTATAAGGGAGTATTTTTTTCCTTTAGTTGCTTTTGAGGGGAGCTGGAGAAATTAGGGAGGAATGTTTGCAGATTGTCAATGCAGCTCCGTGAACCTGAGCTCCTGACACGTACGGAGTCTCTGCCCGTGTTTAGCGTGGACAGTGAAGTGCTGAGAGGCTGCTTCCGGGGCGAGAAGCAGCCTTAGAGACCAGGCTGGGTGGTCAGGAGGACCCCGGGGTGGGGGGAGGCTCTGAGGCGTCTCCCTTAGCTGGCTGGTCTCTGGCTTTCCGCCTCCACGTCCCTGGGGAGGGTTACGGATGACTCTTAAAAACTGCCTGTCCCCTGTCTATTCAGACACCAAGTGGGGTTCTGATGCCAGGCCCCCAGTCAGTTCCCTTCCCGTTGCCTGCTCGGGGCTGAGGCCGCCCACTGCTCCCTCACCCGCTGGACCCGCTCCATGGATGTCTGCTGGGCACCTGCTGGGTCCAGAGCACAGCTGTTCCAGGTGCCGAGAAGGACACCCCGCTGCCAGGAGCTCAAGTCCAGTTAGGGAGCAAGAGTTGGTTTCTACGGGATCCGAGTGCTAAAAACTGGAAAAGAACTCCACGCGGATTGCGGGACTCAGAGCGCGGAGGGGCACAGAGGCCCCAGAGTCTCCCTGGCCTGTGCGAGGCCACTCAGAGGAGCCTGGGTGCTTTATCCAGATGGCTGAGCAGCTAGCTCTCAATGAGGAGGACAGTCTAGGGGGTGTGGGTCCCACTGCCTCCTTTCTAGAATGTTCACTAACGTGGTCTGCCACACGCTGATGAAAGGGCATCTACTACATCCATCTTTCGAAAGGAAATTACCAAGTGCTTATTTATGGTGAGCCCAGACAGGCCCACACGCTCCCGTCCCCAGAACGTGCCTCAGGAGAGGAGGGGAGCCCTTGGCGGGGCTGCGATTGATCATTCCGGGCTCTCGGCCCAGATCCATCTGGTGAGCAGGCAGGACAGGCTGATGGGCAGCTTCGGGTCCTTGTTAACGACCTAGTTAGCAGCTTAATGGAGAGGTGGGAGGCTTGAATGAGAGGGGAGCCTTCCGGCGTTATGTTTAGCTGTCCCTGGATTTATGGGCCTGGAGCTGCTCACCTTCCCTAAGAGTCATCGCTTGTAGTACAGAAAACAGGCTGTTTTCAAAAGCTGCAGGAGACTCTTCGAATGCAAAACAGCTTTTGCATTTCTTTTGACTGATTTATTTATAAGGGAGTATTTTTTTCCTTTAGTTGCTTTTGAGGGGAGCTGGAGAAATTAGGGAGGAATGTTTGCAGATTGTCAATGCAGCTCCGTGAACCTGAGCTCCTGACACGTACGGAGTCTCTGCCCGTGTTTAGCGTGGACAGTGAAGTGCTGAGAGGCTGCTTCCGGGGCGAGAAGCAGCCTTAGAGACCAGGCTGGGTGGTCAGGAGGACCCCGGGGTGGGGGGAGGCTCTGAGGCGTCTCCCTTAGCTGGCTGGTCTCTGGCTTTCCGCCTCCACGTCCCTGGGGAGGGTTACGGATGACTCTTAAAAACTGCCTGTCCCCTGTCTATTCAGACACCAAGTGGGGTTCTGATGCCAGGCCCCCAGTCAGTTCCCTTCCCGTTGCCTGCTCGGGGCTGAGGCCGCCCACTGCTCCCTCACCCGCTGGACCCGCTCCATGGATGTCTGCTGGGCACCTGCTGGGTCCAGAGCACAGCTGTTCCAGGTGCCGAGAAGGACACCCCGCTGCCAGGAGCTCAAGTCCAGTTAGGGAGCAAGAGTTGGTTTCTACGGGATCCGAGTGCTAAAAACTGGAAAAGAACTCCACGCGGATTGCGGGACTCAGAGCGCGGAGGGGCACAGAGGCCCCAGAGTCTCCCTGGCCTGTGCGAGGCCACTCAGAGGAGCCTGGGTGCTTTATCCAGATGGCTGAGCAGCTAGCTCTCAATGAGGAGGACAGTCTAGGGGGTGTGGGTCCCACTGCCTCCTTTCTAGAATGTTCACTAACGTGGTCTGCCACACGCTGATGAAATGCTACCTTGTTCTCAGCCTTACAAGGAGAGGGGTGTTAGAAGCCACAGAACCTGCTCCATACAACTGAGCGACTAAGCACAGCACAGCAGTGTGTGTGCATGTGCACACATTTGTGTGTGTGTATACGTGCTCATGCAGTTGTGTCTGGCTTTTTGTGGCCCCATGGACTGTATGTAGTCCACCAGACTCCTCTGTCCATGGAATTTCACAGGCAAGAATATTGGAGCGGGCTGCTGTTCCCTCCTCCAGGGAATTGTCCGATCCAGAGACTGAACCAGGCCTCCCGCACCACAGGTGGGCTCTTTATCCCCTGAGCCAGCAGGGAAGCTCCATAAGAGAAAACTAACTGGCAGCAGTGCCACCAGGACAGAAAGGAAAGACAGGGGTTAGTTCATCACGAAGGACACGCCCGCTACCTTTGAAGTGTAGAATGTGGTTTGAAACTGCACTTGGATTAGTTAAAATGTGTATTGCAGACTCTGGGGCAACCAGTAAACAGAGATAAAGAAAGAAACCTAACTGGTATCTTACAACCACTGGCAAACTGCTTTTGCTGGCTTTGTTTTTTGGCTCAACTGCCTTTCAGTGCCTAAGTGTGTTTACTACACTGGGCATAAAGGTAGAGAGATTGTAGCTAACAATAGCTCTGTATTCATTCATTTTGGCAGGATTTAAACAAGCACATTTTCTTGGTAATGCTGTCCTTGTATTTTCATTTACTGTATTTGAACCTGTTGTCTTGGATCTCACACTGAAGATGATAAATTGCATTTCACGTCTAAAGCAACCCAAGTTTCTGGCAGGGTGGACATTTATATAATGTTTTTTGCCACAGGCAAAACCTTTTTCTAAACAATTTGAAGATTCTTTTCTTCTCCGTTTGAAGAAGGAAGTCCTGATACATCTCAATTTATCCTCAGCTGAGATGCTTGATCCCACAGTTACCCCGGAAGCCTTGTGGCGTGTGACTCCCGCAGACGCGGCGCCTCGCTGGCGTCCCCCGCTGCCTGTCCCTGGGGCTCAGGGGAGAGGAGCCTCCAGTCTGAGCGGGGCCCAGGCTCTCCCCCAGAGCACAGCTCAGCCATGACGCTCAGCACAGACACGGCTCGTGGCCCTGCCTCAGAGCGACTTCTGCCCTTTCTTTCAGCTTAGACTTTATGCCTCACAACTCCTTCCTCCCAGTGTCCTTTGTTGGTTCCTGCTCTTCTCGCTGACCTCCTGAGGCCCGAGAGCACCAGGTCCTGCACACCTCCCGCCTACACTCCCCCCAGCTCAGACACCCAGCGGTCTCTGGGACATCTCCACTGGGGTGTTTCACAGGCACCACAAGCTCTGCTCACCCTGGCTACCCGCCCCCCGCCCCCAGGACAGTCTGGACGGCTTTCCATCCCATCCCTCCACAGACTTGGGACAAAGCCTGGCGGGCATCTTTCGCTCTTCACTCTCTCCCACACCCATACCCAATCCCCCATCAAATTCAACTTGCTATACCTGGAAAAGATGTCAAGAAGCTCTGCTTTCTATTTCTATTGCTACCTCCTGCTGGTTTTGAATGCTTATTTTTCAGACTCTGGGGCACTGAGATAAAGAAAGAAACCTAACTGGTATCTTACAACCACTGGCAAACTGCTTTTGCTGGCTTTGTTTTTTGGCTCAACTGCCTTTCAGTGCCTAAGTGTGTTTACTACACTGGGCATAAAGGTAGAGAGATTGTAGCTAACAATAGCTCTGTATTCATTCATTTTGGCAGGATTTAAACAAGCACATTTTCTTGGTAATGCTGTCCTTGTATTTTCATTTACTGTATTTGAACCTGTTGTCTTGGATCTCACACTGAAGATGATAAATTGCATTTCACGTCTAAAGCAACCCAAGTTTCTGGCAGGGTGGACATTTATATAATGTTTTTTGCCACAGGCAAAACCTTTTTCTAAACAATTTGAAGATTCTTTTCTTCTCCGTTTGAAGAAGGAAGTCCTGATACATCTCAATTTATCCTCAGCTGAGATGCTTGATCCCACAGTTACCCCGGAAGCCTTGTGGCGTGTGACTCCCGCAGACGCGGCGCCTCGCTGGCGTCCCCCGCGCTGCCTGTCCCTGGGGCTCAGGGGAGAGGAGCCTCCAGTCTGAGCGGGGCCCAGGCTCTCCCCCAGAGCACAGCTCAGCCATGACGCTCAGCACAGACACGGCTCGTGGCCCTGCCTCAGAGCGACTTCTGCCCTTTCTTTCAGCTTAGACTTTATGCCTCACAACTCCTTCCTCCCAGTGTCCTTTGTTGGTTCCTGCTCTTCTCGCTGACCTCCTGAGGCCCGAGAGCACCAGGTCCTGCACACCTCCCGCCTACACTCCCCCCAGCTCAGACACCCAGCGGTCTCTGGGACATCTCCACTGGGGTGTTTCACAGGCACCACAAGCTCTGCTCACCCTGGCTACCCGCCCCCCGCCCCCAGGACAGTCTGGACGGCTTTCCATCCCATCCCTCCACAGACTTGGGACAAAGCCTGGCGGGCATCTTTCGCTCTTCACTCTCTCCCACACCCATACCCAATCCCCCATCAAATTCAACTTGCTATACCTGGAAAAGATGTCAAGAAGCTCTGCTTTCTATTTCTATTGCTACCTCCTGCTTTCCTCCTTACCGCTCCATAATATATTCTCTGCCCAGGAGCCAGGATGATTTTTTGCTAAAGTCAAATCATTTCATGAAAAGGTTCAAAATCCTGTAAGAGCTCCTCACTTAACTCAACATGAAATTCAAAGTCCCCAAGAATCTGCAAGCTGGCCGCCTGTCCTTTCTCTGCTATTACCTGCACCAGTGACCTTTCGTATGCAGACCTGGCCACACTGCCCCCCTGACTCTTTCAGATTCCCTCCATCTCAGATTCCTTCAGACTCCCTCCACCTCTGGCCTTTGCTCTCGGCAGCCACTCGGCCTGGGATGATCTTCCCCTTTGTGTTTGTGTGGCTGACCACACCGTCGCCTTCAAGTATGGCTCAAAAGGCAGCTTCTCAATGGGGTCTACCCTGCTGCCCCTACTTAACCTCTCTCCTGTTCTGTTTTTCTTTTTCTCACCATCATAGGCTTTGTTTGTGCGGGCATGTGTGCTCAGTTGTGTCTGACTCTTTGCGACCCACCAGCTCCTCTGCCTATGGGATTCTCCAGGCAAGAATACCGGAGCGAGCTGTCAACCCTGCAGGGGATCTTCCCAGCCCAAGGATCAAATCGCATCGCTTGCATCCCGTGCACGGGCAGGCAGATTCTTCACCACTGAGCCACCTGGGCGTCCCTTTTATAGGCTTTATTGCCTTCTAACACTCTTATTTACATGTCTAATGTGTTTGTGTTTCATTGCGTGTCTTCTCCTTATGGAAGTAAGCCCTCTGAGAAAAAGGTGCAGTCACGCTTCTCAACTGCTCATAGCATCCTTTGGCACAAAGAAGACTCTCAATAAATACTTGCTGAAAAGATGCAGCCTGAACCAGACTCAAACCTCTACTCTGACCATGACCTTGGGTGTGAACCCCAGTGAGCTATTTAATCTCTCTTCAGAGTCTCCATCAGGAAAGGGAGTCCCGTGTGAAGGAATAATCCTGGGGATTAACGGAGGTGCTGTTTGCAAAGTGTGAGCTGGGTATCTGCTGTGGACTGAGTGGAGAAGAAACGGATTCCCCCGTCCTGCGACCTTCGGGATTCTCTTAACAAGATGCTTTCTCCTTTAAAATAAACAGCAGTCACACCACTCGCCTGCCCTACAGAGCAGAGGAGCAGAGTCTCTCAGGAGCCCCGGCCCAGGCTTGGGGCAGGCGTGAGCTCAGCACATTCAATGCACAACCTCATTAAATTGAATAACAGTACTCCAAAGCACGTGCCATGATTGGCTCCACTTCGTGAGGAAGAGGCAACACGGAGCCACGTGTACTCCCTGAGCAGGTTCCACAGGCAGTCGGTGGACCGTCCACCCCCTGGCTGATCTCAGCGTCTTCCCTCCCTCACGTCAGCATCTTCTGAGCAGGACGATATTAATAAACAACCCTATGTCCACAGATGTGCACATCCTGCCTTCAACTCTCATCTGACTGTAAATTTAGGACCAATTCTTATGAGTGAAACGCTTTTGAATGTAGTTTAAGCTCTTTTAGGCCTGTTGTCAAACTACCTCCCAAGTCGTTTTTCACAGTTTATGGCCCCATCAACAGGAAACGAGGACATCGGCGAGGCTCCATTATTAAAGGCCACAGGCTTCCCAGCGCACGTGCTTCCCATGGAATGTTGTCGGATATCTGTTTTTTAATTCTTAGCTTTATAAATAAGACTCTTATCAACATCTTGATGAATAAAATAGCTACTCTTGGGGGAATTTCCTTTCCCTTTGGACAGATTTCTTTGATCAAAGGCTCATGTGTCACATTTCTAGATGTTTTCTAGAAAATGATACTGCCTCCTTTATTTTTTCCCAACATTAAGCATCCGCTACCTCTGAAAAGAGTGTTTGTGTTTCATTGGTGCTTCTCCTTATGGAAGTAAGCCCTCTGAGAAAGGTGCAGTCACGCTTCTCAACTGCTCATAGCATCCTTTGGCACAAAGAAGACTCTCAATAAATACTTGCTGAAAAGATGCAGCCTGAACCAGACTCAAACCTCTACTCTGACCATGACCTTGGGTGTGAACCCCAGTGAGCTATTTAATCTCTCTTCAGAGTCTCCATCAGGAAAGGGAGTCCCGTGTGAAG